>JAOBAT010015902.1:0-32178 GCA_026413305.1 Hydrozoanthus tunicans | reverse complement strand
GTCCGGCACCGGGAATCGAACCCGGGCCTCCCGCACAAAAGACTGGCGCCTTACCAACTAGGCTAACCAGGCGGCGAAAAGTAACCTCAACTGGTCAATACACTAAAACCGGCCAGATTTTGCGCTTTGCCTGTAAAAAGCGAAAACTAAAATTATCAATGCCTACCCAAGCTTAAGGAAGAGCTAGAAAAATTAAAAGCTAAGATGTTAAGATCATAAACTATCTTTCCTTGATACCTTTTTACTTCTTAATTGAAAAAAGTTTAGTTCTTTAAACTGTTTCTTAGTTTTTGTCACTTTTCTAATTTAGTCTTTGTCTCTCTTGGGTTAAAAGAATTGTATTTGCTCCGTTTCTTTAAGAATGGAAATATACTAATGTTTTGTTTGCTGCTAAATAATTTAGTCTTTTCGCCAAAGTTGCAATTTTCGTTAAATTGGTTTGTATCTTTTAAACTACCACTTACAACCGGTTTTTTTGTTAACAAAGCAAAGACAAAACAAAATTGTTTCAAAAAGGTAAGTTCCATATTTCTAAAACATATTATGAAAACTTTTTATGCAAGTCGAAGTATTTGGGCCGACGCAGACTTTCCCATATCTCTTTCTTGCTTCCTTTCTTCTTCTATCATTGTCAAACTTTTGCTGATTTTGTCATCTCAACAGTTTCGCCTCGCCTCTCCGAGCCGAAACTGTTGAGAAGACAAAACCAGTAAAAGTTGAACAAAAGACAGAAGAAGAAGAAGAAGGAAACAAGATAGAAAAAGTTATTTAGTTCTAGCAAAAACTCGTACGAAGTGAAATTCAAAAACGGCTACGACGTGTCTCAACACACAGTCAATATTTAGTTTACTGACATGCTATAAGACGCCATTTAATTTAGCTCTAGCAATTAACTGGTTGTTAAGATAAAAAACTTAAAAAGGGCTTCAACGTGTCTCAACACACAGTACATATTAAATCTATAACATATTATAGAATTGCCATTTAACTCTAGCAATCAACCTGTACGATTTACAACCTCACAACGCCTTTAATGTGTCCCAACAATAAAACTTAACTTACAGAGTAAGGCAGCCGATGATCCGTATTTGTATTTAGTACCGTAGCCCGCGTTACGAATGGCGTCAACGGCTGCTTTTGCAACTCTCATCTGAAACAAACAAATTAATTTTTTTTTAGGCATACACAGTTGGTTTGTTAAGATTTTGTGACTGCAATGAAATTTTCTTTTTTCTTTTAGCTTTAGAGACAGGAGTCAGAGTGGCTCAATGGTTAGTGTGTGGGATATCCATGTAAGTAGTTCTCCCGGGTTCAAATCCCACTCTGACCACGAACGGGGTTTGGCTTCGGTGATTCCAGAGTCACCGCGCTTGTAAATAGTCACCTGGTCTGCTTCGTACCAGTTGGAATTCTTAAACGTAGACGTGTTTGTTCGGAATTGAAAGAATCCTTTGGAGTTGTCATTACGTATTTTTTCATTTATTTTCGTCCAAAAGGATGACGAAATTAATTTTTTTTTACTCTAGTAAATTCTTACAAGTGTTAAAGAGCAATTTTTCACAAGTTTATGCTGCACTTGCATAGCAATTTCAAAAGTTTAAGTATAGAAAATAACTTCCCAAACCCTCTACAATAAAAGGTATACAAGTGCTAGGTTTCTGACGAGTCAAGTTATAAGTTACTGATTAACCTCGCAAAAATCATTAGGATCTGTTTCAACACGAAAAACTAAAACGCATTGAATAATTTTTAGCTCAAAGAAAGAATTTATGGAAGCTTCTTTGAAGAGCTCTTGTTCATGCTAACCTGCTCAGCATGGTCCGGTGTGTCCCTTGAACTCCACCCCCAAGGTGTAAACCACATCTGACTGTAAGCGTGAGTGTCAATGAATCCTTTGACTCTGCCCCCTAGGCTAGTTAAATATTCCTTCACGTTTCTTGTCTCCCTCTCGGAAAATGGTTTGGTTCCCTTGTACGTCGGATTACATGGATCGCTGCTTGCCCCAATGTCTAGAAGACGCATTGAAGATTATAATTTGACCCATTTAATGCATTTGTTTGATACCCCTGTTTAGTATTTACAAAAGCATCCGACGTCCATTTTCGCGCGCTTCCATTGGCTCCCGTTACTCGCGATATCAAAGATTCTCAAATGATTTTGAAGCATTTTGGAAGCGCGCACTAAATATAGAAAAAAAAAGTGTCCATTTTTGTCGTTTCGTTGAAAATAAAGCGCGTTTTCCCAAGTATTTTGGTAAATACTAAAATAAAAAAACCGGTATCTCATCCATCCGTGGTTGGGTAAAAGCGCTAGATATCCATCCGGCTACTCGCCTACCCTTCGGGATAGTTGTTAAAAATCTCTTTCCTCTCAAAACCCAACTCTTGCTTTCTCGGGATATAGTAACCGACTTTCGATGCAATAAGTATTAAGAAAAGTTCTTGAGAGAACATGATTATTATACGGTGCTAAAAAAAAATCTGAAAACGCAAATGTGAGGCCGCTTGAATTACTGTAGAACATTGGGCAAACGAACACACTTGAAGGCTGAACGTTTAGAGCAAAGTTAGCAATATTCTCTCACATACAGGGTTTAACTGCTCATTAAATGTGAACTCCTCCAAAAAGTCCAAGTTTGTACCAAACTCTTTTATCGCCGCAGATGAAACCAGTTTGTGAAACACACTTTTGCCTCAAAATACCACTTTCAAGCTCTATACACAAACATACAGCGCCAAAAAGCGATCTTAGTTTCACATACATAGCCACTATGAGGGATGATATTTCGACCCAAACACCAACTTGCAATCCTGCTTGATATCACACGCACATGGAACCCCAAAAATTATTATCGTTCCAACAAAATACTTATTACTAACTTAATCAAATACTTTCAACTCCACAAGTGATTCCAGTTTATAAATATACTCTTTTGTGTGATTTAAATTCATACCTGTACATCTATAGTTACAACCGAAAGGTGTGCTTAGTTAAAAACACACACTTACATCCCCACTTGTGATCCCAGTTCCTGTTTGGATCTGTTCCGATGCAGTTTGTTCCCCTGTTGGGACTGCGAGTTTTCCTCCAAAGGCGGTAACGCCGTGATTTCTGTTTGCAAGAAATGTACCATGTATTGGGAAGGTGTTCCTGTTGGCCTAAGTCAACTGGTTTAACAACAATTTTGGGCCTGTTCACATGCACGGGGGTAACCCGCCTGCTGATTTTAACTCTCGCTTTTTCAGTGTTGAGTTAAATGTTAGATGGGTGACCCCCCGGTCTGGCATGCCGTGAAACCCGCCTAGTCAGGTCGCTTTCTGCAATTTGAGGTGTCGAAGGCGTAAGAGCGCCTTTGACAAAGCCGTTGCAACATCGAAATGATAATAAGAAGCCACAACACTGAAAAGGACTGCTGGTAAGAGTAAAAGAGCACTAATTGCCTTTTTGTCTGTTTAAGTGCCTAGCGAGTAGACCGTCGTGGTTAGATTACATGTAAACACAAGCTATTGTTTGACCCCACCAAGGCTGCATGTGAACAGGCCTTTTTGAGGCTTTTTTCTCAAAATACGGCTGTACGATATGAATTGTATTTGGAACACAGCCAGAATTAATCATTAAAAACTCCAGGTAAAAAAAAAAATCACACTTTCATTGAATTATCTGATGGAAAAATTGGGACTCGACGACTTAGAATCTAGTGAAAAAAATAATCAAAGCACTAAAAATTAATTATCGTTGATTTATGTGATGAAAAAAAATGGAAATTAACCATTGATTTAACCCAAACACTAAAGACTTTCATTATCAAATTTGTTTGATCATGATGGTGAAGATGAGAATTAACCAATTTAAGAATACAAGGAAAAGTTAACCATTAGGCACTACCTTTATAACGTTTTGTTAAAATACAGAGTTTTCAATCTTTTACCCCTTTCCACGTGTATGCATAACCATCGACGTTGACCACCGGCAAAATGATAAAATCCATCTTATCAAGAAGGGCTGTGACGCTAGCGTCATATCCATAGTTAGCGGCCATCTGTAAATTCATTGTAAACAATTTGCAAGCTGCATTCCTTTCTGACGCTATTGAATCTATACAAAGAAAAGCTTTAAGAACAGTACTTCCTGACTTTAAAAGTTACCAACAAACCCTAAACTATATAAACCTTCCAACACTAGCTCTTTTAAACTTATGGCAAAATTGGAGTGCAGTCTAGCATCTGTAGCTGTGGAGACGGAAATCAAGCGGTCTAGATTAAATGTTCGTTGACTTGATTACAACCCTCTACAGAAGCTTGATAGTTAAGCTTGTTGTTAAGTTAAAGAAAGAAAGTTTAAAATGAAAGCTTCGTTTTAATAAAAGCATGGGTTCCTCAGTAAAAATCAGTAAAAAACGCGCGATGCTATTAAAATGTTTCAACTGATCACGTGATACTCATATTTTCCAAGGTTTGATTGACACTGTCATACAAAATCCACCTTCACATGCAATATCATTTGGATCATTTTAAATATTTGATATCGAAAAAAAAACAATTAAAATTTTAGATAACGATATGTTTTTCGATTCGACTAAATAAATTTTTGTGAACCAATAGTCATTCAGTATTTTCCCCATATTCTCTAGCTTCAGAAAAAAACCCTTAGTATTAAAATACATAAAAATCCCCTACGCCATTTTGTTTTCAAGCCTTCCTTTTAAGAAAAACATCTTCAAAGTTAAACATTTTGAAATACCACTTTCGGTGAAATTTTCAACCTTTGGCCTGCATAGTTCGGTTCAATGAAGAGGTTTTACATCAGGCTCCATTGTATTGCATTTTCACCCACCTGATGAGCTATGTACATACACGAGGCTGGAGAGACCCACTCTCTGGCATGGATACCGCATTGAAGGAAGAAAACTGGTTTGTTGGGCCTGTATCTTCCTCTGAACTAGGAAACGCAACAACACATCACGAGTAAAGTCGCACTGAACGTTCTGCAGTGGGATCGACTGAGACAGATTAATAACTAATCTACTCACCCTCTTTTGGAAAAAAACCGTTTTTAGCAGCTTAATAAATAACCTTTCCCTAATGCAAAGAGGAAACTTACATCATAGTAAGGCAAAATAATTTAATCAAAGCTCCAAGCTGGCAATTGATCTTAACTGGCTCGTAAAAAGTGGTAGTTCAAACTCACCTCGATGGCTTTTTGATTCCGCCACTCGTAAGATCTTCCGATGTCAGTGATTATTCGAGCTTTAGACGACAGACGTACGTAGTAATCTAACTCATTGTGGATCTGCAATAAAAAAGATTGCCTTAAGCGGCTAATATAAAATTCATATATTTATCAAAATTTTTACTGGCATAAATTCTATACGTTGCTGAAACCAAAACTGCAAAACATAATTAAACAACTACATTATTACTGTAACCTGGCTGTGAGTGGAACTGCTGATGAATCCTGCCAGAAGGGAAAAAATGCAAAAGACATGACAACAAATCTTTCTCTTTTTTACTCTACTAGTTTTCTCCTTAGCCTTTACAAAGCCAGTGACGGATATATGCAATAAAGAAAAAAATTCCTACATATACAACCAGTACTCCTTTTAGCGACTCATTGTATGGGTAAACTTAGAAGAATTTCAACAGAAAATACATCATTTTAACAACTAGCCCGAGAAAGGAAAACAAAAAAAATAATTTTCAACATGACTGTGACTTGAAATAAAGTCGAAATATTGTTGTACAAGTTCAAGACTCGTTTCTTGGTCCGAAACTTGGATTTATCGAACAATGTTTTCTTTTCTCGAGCTAGTTGTTATAACGATGTATTTAAAACAGTCAGATCAACGTGGCTTTTAAACAGAAAATGTAAACATAGTACCTCATCAAGTTTGTGGTATTGACTGTGGAAAGAAACTGCCCGACCCTTTACACTGTTTTGCATCTCAATCGCTTGTTGAACATCCTCTAATTGAGTTTGAAACTTTATGTTAAGTCTCTTAAGCAGTCCAAAGACTTTTTCGCAGTCTCCTGCTGAGACTAGCATGTCCACAGGATGGTCGGGGTGTCGGGCGCTTTTCCAAAAGTCGATCTATAGAGAGAAACATCAAGTCTTGCATTACCACTGAAGTAAAATATGGAAGATAATATGAGTTTAAAAAGTTTGTACCTCTCACTGGTAGAATATAGATACTCTTGAATGCAACCTGCCACTAATACTTCTAAAAGCGTTCTTTGTTGACTTGTTCAGTATAGCATTTTAAAGTTTGTAACGTAAATTGGAGTTTAATTGCTGATTTTTTTCTTCTGTTGGAAACTCGTGGTAACTAAATTCAGAAATTTAAAACGATTTCCGCCGATGCGGTGTTGTAAAGAAATCTTTAAAGACTCTTTCAGTTTAAATTTGTTTTGTCTGTAAATAATAGGTTTTCCACTCCGATTATCGTGCTTCCAGCGTTCTGGGTGGTTCACTCAATCTCGGGTATCAGCTCGTATACCAAATCTGTACATGAAATTATGGTTGTGGATAAATCTAGAATTTTTTTTCCAAGTAACAATTGGTTTTGAAAACTCATGCAATTTAATAACAAAGTTAGCCCATTCGCGCTACGCGCCTCTGTGTCTATCCATGGCTCTTGGAATAATTGTTAAATGGAAAGAAGAAATTCAAGGCTGTTACACTTTTTCCTCACCTGTAGTTCTTGTGCATCTTCAAGATTTCTCAACGCATTTACTTCTGTAGTCGTCTTTGGGAACGCGCGAATCAACTTATCCCTAGAAATATGTTCCTTTTTTAATTCTTTTTTATTATGTTGAATAATTTCTATCTAATATTGTTACCTTCCCGGGGCCGCTCCAATCCCTAATCTCATTGTTCACTTTCCAGAGTTCCGCAGCGCAGCTATATACTGTTTGTAGAACTAACTGGTCTGAGAAATTAATAAAAGCCATTTTTTTGGCCACGAATGCACAAATGAACAAACAAACAATTTTCTTTTCGTTTATTAGAAGAAAAGGAACAAGAATAGTTGCTTATTTTGAAAAGTAGTAAAAGAACTCTACTTTTGTTAAATCGATACGTTCTCAGAAAATTCTGTTACTGAAATATTTGAAACGTAACTGTTGTTTTGTAGTTTAGAAAATGTAGTTCAAAAAAGACAAACTAATTATTAAAGTGGTAAAAGGGAAATTGAAGCAAAAGCTGTTGCTTGGCAAACAAGTATTAAACTGATAACAACAATTAATCTTCTCCAACCCGTAACGAAACAAGTTCTCGTTCATTTTTCTGAAGCACCAGTCGTAAGAATGTTTTACTGTACGTTTTTTTAAAAGAGCATCAACAGTTTTATTATGTACAACTAAACCATACATAAAATAGCCTAACCGAACTCAGTTCTCCTACTTGATTAGTTTTAAAGGGAATTAAAATAAAATTAAGTTTCGGTTAACCGCTTCCGTTGTCTCAATTCCCATAAAAATTCATGTTCATTAATGTCATTTCCTTTCCGTCTGTATATGTCAGTTGTAATGCATTGAGTTCTAAGAAAAAGAGCAGCAAAGTCTTAAAATAATAAGAAGACTTTGTAAAAAGACACAACCACTCTTAACAGAACCAACAATACTGAACTCTGGGTAATTATCAGCCTGAGATTGTTTTAAACTACTGTTAACAATATGATATGTTTCTGCAGTCGAGTGAAATGAATGTTTTATTTTACTATTCTCGTAAGCGAATTATTGTCTTAATGTTGAGGATTTAATTCATAATAACCGAACAAGAGGTAAGGGGCTAAAACAGAATGCCCAGTTAACATTGGCGGTGATTTGTCTTTCGTCTGAATTAGTAAAGATGATATTGATATTAAAACTTTTTTCGTTAATAACTCAAGAGCCACCTGCCAAATTCGTTGGGTTTTGTTTCCCGTCCCTTTCCTACACAGTTTCAGCACTAGTCTGTAACTTCTTTTTTTAACTTGTTTTCGAAATTCCAGGGATTTTGGTTCTTTTTGCAGTATTATTTTTCAGAAAATCTACATGTAAAACACACTGACAACCTACCCTCCTTCAGCTTGGACCAGTATAAACGGTAAAAGAAGAATACAGATCAAAGTCAGTTCCTTTCTCTCCATTTTGATGTTTGTGAGATTTGCAGTTCCTGTCCTCACTCAGGCCGTTTCGTCTTTATTTTCAAACACGCAAATACAAGCGTCAAACTTCTGGCAGCTGGCAGAACGAGCAGGACAGAACCAGCCAAGCTGAACTAACTGTTTACGAATTCAAACAGCGCAACCACGCGACTGTGTCAATAAACCATTTTTGTTCCCTGCTATAAATCTGTTTCTTTTTGTTTGAAAAAAAATTATTCTAAAGTTACAAGCATGTTTAACGACTAAAGAAAACACAGCGTCTTTGATAGTAATATTTGTGGTCCCGAAATGTCGGCGTTGCTTGATAGAGGACAAATCTGGTGAAGCAGCCGTGTTTTCTTTTAAGCAGGTGCGACTTTCACTTATCAACCCAGCTGCACCAGGAAAAACGGCAAGAAAACCATTATCTTTGCAAATAAAGCAGATTCGGCCAGGGAAAAATGATAGTTTTGAGTATTGCGTAGTGTCTCAGTCACATATCATTTTTCGAAACCCAATTCAGTAGTATAAAGATTTTCTAGGAATTGGTGAAGATTTTGCAAATGTGACTTTCATGTTGTGGTTTACTTTCGTGTTGTTTCTTTTAATGAGTAGAATATGTACAAATTCTACTTTACATATATGCTCAAACACCATTGAGGTTTATGTTATAACTTGTATATTGCGTGAATGAAGTTTAAATGCAGCATGAAAACTGACCTTTGAAGTCAATGAAGCTGTAAAAACAGACTTTTTGGAAACTACAATCAAGCTAAAGGAACTTTGCAATACTTTTTATTTTTAGTAACCGCCTAAACCTTTAGCTTCGCTCTTCTCCGTCTGCTGCTAAACTATTGCTACTTTTTAAAAATCATACAAACTTCACCCTACAGAATTCTCACAACTAGCCAGTCAAAAAATCAAGTAAAAGTATAGTGCATGCAAACACAGCAACTCTTAACCTAACGTTTTACGGAGTATTATGTTCCTATATAAGTTCAGAGGTGTCGATAATTCTTTCTATTAATAAGCATTTTTTGTCTTAACATCATATCGAGTCTCTGAGAAAATAGACTGAGAAAGTTTCCGTGATAAAACACTATCGTATATTGACAGTAAATATTAAAGTAAAGATGTAGTATCTATTAATATTGAGATGGTATCGATTTTTCCAAAAGTGCCTATAAAGGGAAAATTCATTTTCTCAGTGGATAGACCTTGCCAAACGAGGAACGCCAGTGAAAAAATTGTGCCAAAATCTTTTCCGGTTCTCCGATATCAACATTTTCGAATGCTAATATCTTTAAATTGTTTTCAACTGATGACATCTTTTGTTTACAGGCAAGTTTGCTTTTTTTAAAATAAAACCTGCTACCAATCCATAACCTTTGGACGAATTTAAGCCGAACTTAGGTTGGCGAATTTTGTTTCTCAAATAGACAAACCTTCAGTTCAAGTTTGGCTTAAATTTATCAAAGTATATGGATTGATTACAGATACTTTCACTGAAATGCAAATTTGCCTGTAAACAAAGTTAGTTGAAAAGATTTTACATCAACCTCTCGAGAACCATAAAAGATTTTGACAGGTGTTTTCTCCACCGCCTTTTCTCGTTTAGAAAGATCTACCCCACTAGAGTAAAAAAAACTTTCGTTTGATACTGGTAGGGACTTTAAACCAACAACAAGAAAACTTTTGTTGCCTAGTTTGGAAAAAAAATGGGTTTCTTTCTACTTGCTTCCCAGTTTTCTATACGACACTACAAAATGAAAAACAAGTTTTTCTGCGTCTTTTAAGAAGGTTCTTTTTCTAAATTGAAGTACTGCCATTAGAGGAAAAAAGAAACAACTTTCAGATGTTTACTGTTTTCACAGACGAGTGTTCATTCGACTCGAGCTCTGTGTAAGTTTGTTCATTGTATACGAATTCAACCCGTCCGATTCCTGACAACCTCTGACTTGCGCTGTTTCAGTTGTTCTGTTGAATAAGCTGTGGTTATCCTGTTTTTCTTTGTTCAGCTCGCACGATGGGGTCAGTCCATCCACTTGATCATCGCTTGTTCGTTTCCAATCAGGCTCTCTCTCAGAATGATCTTCACCGAGATCTCCAAAGGGATTAAGGGCCTCGAGACAGCATGCCAACACCAAACCGTGTTTGCGTCTTGCTGCAATAACTTGTGTAATCACTGAAAACGCGTATTGCACTGGGAAAAAAAAGATATTAACGTTAACCAGCGTCCAAATAAGACTGAAGCTCGACTTATTCATTATTATTCTTACAATTTTTTCGGCCTTGCTTTCGATCGGGTTTCAATAATTAAGTTGAGCTTAGAACACTCAAAATTGCATCATAACTAAAAACTATATTTGTTTTTGCAAGATAATGTGGCTATTTCAAAGTTTTAAAAAAATTAACGGCATTAATAACAAAACAATGTGTAGAACTCATCGAGATTAATCATTTCTTAAATGCAGTTTGGTGAAACGTAAATTGTAAAATTGGTGGACAACAAAAGGAAAATAGTAAACGTAACGGTAAATTGTTAATTGATAAATGGTGGTATTTGTTAATTAGTAAACGGTAATTTGGCGAACAGTAAGTTATACAAAGTGAACGATAAATTTTAAACTGGTGGAGGGTAATTTGTAAATTGATAAACGGTAATATGTAGATTAGTAGATTGTAAATGGCAAACTGGTGAACAATAAAAGGTAAGTCGATAAAGCAAATTGTAAATTTGTGGACGGTAATTTTGTTTTGTAATGTGGTTAAATCTGTGAAATGAAAAATAGACATTTGCGAATGGAAACAAATAGTACGGTTTAAGTTGCCTTATTATCTTTCCGCAAATCTGTTTCATACTTATTAAAACGGATCCCTTAATTTTGGTTTCTTACTCATTGTATATACTCACAATCGCCAGTACTAGCATTTCACAAATTACAAGTACTTGAAGAAACTCGCTGATGGATTTGACCTAAGGATTGCAGGTACTGGAAAATATTTAAAATTTTTTTTTTACCTACAACCAGTGCAATAACAACCACGTTAGTCCCAATCAGAAGGATAGTGACTCCAACGGAATCAAATCGAGTATGTAGAGTCGAGTTTTCATCTTTTGGTATCTTGAGCAGCAAACCTACCATAAGGTTTGCCCAGGACGCGACAATTGACGCCATTTGAAGCCAGTATTCAAACACATTATCAATTGGCTTGTAACTGGCAAACAGCATAGCGTAGAGACAAGAAGAGACGGACAGGAACAGAAGGTAGCCACGACTCTCTGTGTTAACCAAGAGGATGGCAGATGTAAGCACAATTTTTCTGGCAATGTCCACAATTTCCCAAAACCAACACCCAGTATCGTAGTTTTCATACAGAAAACGAAGGCCGTTTTTGACACTTTCGTTCTGCTGTTTACTCCATTTATTTTTGAAAGAATTTCGTAACAACAGCAAAGTCAACAGCGGAAAAACAAATGGATACATCACAAGAAGATAAAACAACGGAACTAGTTGTTTGTATTTAGTTGTTTCGCAACTGATGGAGTAATCGTGTTTCAAGTAGCGGTTACAGTTTTTTCCATCACTACCGCTGCAAACTTCGTGACAGGAAAACGGCAAAACCTGGAAGATTGAAGATGTAGTTGACGTGTAGACAACGAAAAGGAACAAGAATGCGATGCGCAGACTTCGTTCTTGCTCGTATAGGCGTCGCCTCTGCTTTTCGACATCATTTAAGGCTTTGTTTTGTTTGATTGCGTAGGACTTTGATTTATACCAAGCTATTGCTGACATGACAATTCCCAAATTAAAAGCCATAATAGCAAATAGCCGATCGTAAATGTTGATTTGAAGAGAGCTGCTGAAACAATGAATGGGTGCTATCTGTAAAATGTCGAGTTGGACCAACCTAGCAAGGTTGACCAGCCTAACCATTTCCTCGGGCCACTGCACGTAGGAGAACCCATCGAGCGTTGCCGATGTAATCTGGTAGAAACCGACAATAATTTTAAGCCTTGCAAGAAATGCATCACTTGTAGACCTTCTGTTACCTTTTGATTTCCTCTTTTCTTTAAAGGTGAAAAAAATGAGTCCAAGAACAGTACTTGCAACAAGAAACAATTGAGTGACAAGCCAGGGTAAGGAAGGGCACTTGAGACATCTAGTTAGCAGTTTATAATAGTTACTGTTGCACACTGCACAAAGGGTTCCGTGATAGCCCAAAGCACAGAGAGAATGTACGCCACCCAGACATGCAGTAGGCTCTGGGCACAGATAAGCGGTCGGTAGAATCTCCTTCCGAATGGCGCTGTTCTCCCTTCTGTAACTGTTATCAAATGTTAGAAGGTTCTTTGTAAAGTTCACAAAAGACTGTAAATCTGTTTGAGATGACCAACTAATGTAAAAGCCCTTTGATAAGATGATTGTCTCGTTGATGCATGTAAAAGACCAAAGACACGGCATGCACTCTCCAAAACGATCCAGTCTAAAGAATCCAGAAAGACAGTAACATGCTCTGAATCCTCCATTTCTGTCGCGGCGTGTACCTAAAAAGCAATAACAATTGGTTTGCTTTTTTTTTTGAAAAAAGCAAAAAGTAAAGTGGTGCGTTTATGTTTTTAAAGGCGCTTTACAATGACCAGTTAATCCCAAGCGGACAGCATTAAAGCGCTGCATGTTCGCAGGTAATCATTTTGCCGACATCGGAAGGATGTAAGCTGAGTGGCCTTTAACGGGAAAGAATTAAGTCACCCAAATATTCAGCCCTCGACCAGACCGGGGATCGAACCGGGGACCTCAAGAAAGGGAGGCAGAGATCTTACCACTGCGCCAACCATCTTATCTATTTTCGTACGTACTGAAAGAATATAACTAGAGCTACCCCCTGACCCCCTTCCTCCTTCCTCATAACTGTAGGAAATTTATGTGAATTTTGGTCCAGCATCAAATCAAAAGTGAACCTTAAAACTATATCTAACCCAAAATTTTCCGAAACCTAACTTTACTGCCAACACTGTTAATACCAGATGGACAGGGCAGGCAATCATGAGCTGATTTTCCCGGTGAGTTCTCTCTTGGCACGTATCTTCCAACTGGGCACAACTTGCAGCCGACACCACGAGTGGTTGTTTTGTATTGCGCTCCACTATCCTGGTAAAAACCACCTTAAACAGCAAAGAGAAACAAGAAGAATTGCAAGGAACTATTTTTTTAAAGAACTTGGCCAAATTTTTTACTTTGCCATTTCGAAACATGCATAAAAGCTTGTGTTTCATTGAGCACTGTGGTTCTGATAGATTACATGGCTATGGCCGCCTCTTTGGTGTGGGATGTACATGAAGCTTCTTATCAAGACCTTCAAACAAATGTTATATACCTAGACGTTCACTCTTTAAAACGAGCACTGTGATTGGTTGATTCTCGATCACGTGCCCCTGATCAAATTCAAATATATCCCGACCGGGGTACTTTCCGCAGTTGTTGCCCACGCGCTGAACACATCAAAAAAGTATCAATAAAAGGCAAGATCTAAATATATAACAAAGGACTTAATGTATAGTACCTCGGGAAACACCGTGATTTTCGGGAAAACATCCCTGGGACCATACATTAAGAGTATAATATTACTAGATGGAACTCTTACTCAAGAACCCTGGTAACTCTTCTCCTTGTATGCTCCAAGGAGACGCAGTATACGTAAGTACAGACCTAATTTATTGTCTCCAGGGCCCACTCGTTCAAAAGACAATTAGTACTAACCAAGGACCAAATTTTACATTCTAGCTTCCAACCTCACTGATTGATTTGAGCTTTAACTTTGAAATTGATAAAGTTTTTTCGTGGAAAAATAAACAGTGTTTTAATACTTTTTTTGAGAGAAGAAGTTTTTCTTTGAGTTTGGCTTAACCCAAAACTAAAGTTAAGCAGCTTTTAAGCAACGTGGCCCAGGAAGACAAGACGTAATAATAGAGTTTCTTTTTTCAGGAGGAGGAGGGAGCATTCAACACAAGCATTAAAGTATTGGCCTGCTTTGTAGTTTCCAGGAAGGCAAGGCGCATATAAAGTTACTTATCAGGAGGGCTATATAGCACAAACAATAAAGTGTTGGCTTGCTTTGTAGTCTCCAGGAAAATAAAGCGTAAATAAAATTACTTACCAGGGGGGCATTCAACACAAACACCCGGATAATCCCCTACTTTGTATTGTCCAGGAAGGCACGGTACACAGTCACCAGAGAACATTGTCTCGCACCATCTAAAACAGTCGGGTCTTGGGGGGTTTATAACATATTGGCAGATATAGCCCTGAAGATGCAAGACTGATTTCTCTCGTTTTCCACTTTCCATTGTAGGGGCCTCATTGGCAAGACTAACTTTTGTAAATGAACTTAAACAGAAATTGTTGTTAATTTGGAATATTTTATATACAATATATAACGTAGTGTTGTTTAATATATGTTGTTAAACATAGAACTAAGCCGTTTCTTTGAAAGTAAAGAGGGGAAAATTTTCTTTGGCAGTCATTATCAAGTACAAACTTTTGTTAATAATCTTTTTGATTTTTTTAAATAAAATTGAACACCTTGATTGATAAAAACTTGCGCGCAATTAGCTGAGTGTTAAATCAGTAACTGCATAAGTTTTAGAAGTTGCTATTGTAGTGCTGTTTTATGGAAATACTTTCCTTTAAAAGAATTAAATTCTAACTTGAAAATATTTTCAGGCTTTAAAGTAGAGCAAAGATATTGCTGTTTGACTTAATGGCTTCCTCTGAGGAACAACCTCCTTATTTGCCACCCTTCACCTTATACATCATCGGATTTTTTATCTTTAGTTCGCTTCATTTGAATTTTTCATTTTTTTCTTAAAAAATAGAACTAAGAACTTACATTAACGCTTCTGGCTTAGGAACTTTAAAGCCAGCAAAACAAGGACAGTATCTTGACGGCCACCAGTTGAGAGACAAACTGCCAACCCTGACACCGGATATATCCCTGTTGCAAATTGCATAAGTTCAGTTGGTTACAAAAGTGTAAAAACTCATAAAAGGGTCAATTCTCAAGCTGGCTCATTAGGCCGGCGCTAACGTCCAGTGTCCGTTGTGTAAAGCGCATGAGAGTCTTTCACTCCCCCTGGACAGGACACTAATCCTAGGCTGGTTAGCCCCCAGCATAACTGGTACTCAATTGTAGAGAGAGTCTTTCACTCCCCCTGGACAGGACACTAATCCAACGCTGGTTAGCCCCCAGTAGAACTGGTACTCATTTATGGGGAGAGTCTTTCACTCCCCCTGGACAGGACACTAACCCATCGCTGGTTAGCCCCCAGCATAACTGGTACTCATTTATGGAGAGAGTCTTTCACTCCCTCTGGACAGGACACTAATCCATCGCTGGTTAGCTCCCAGCAGAACTGGTACTCATTTATAGAGAGAGTCTTTCACTCTCCCTGGACAGGACACTAATCCATCGCTGGTTAGCTCCCAGCAGAAGCTGGTACTCATTTATACAGCCGAGTGGACTGTTTTTTAAGGACACAGCGCAGCACAGTGGTCTTACTGGGACTCAAACTTGGAACCCTAAGGTTAGGGGTTGAACACCCTAGCCGCTCGGCCGCTGTGCACATACACATAGGCTATGTTTTTGCGTAAAAAATTGGACTGTATGGGAGCGTTTTTGGTTGACCAAATGCCACTGGAACTTAGCAAAATAGCAGTAGAAGCCTATCGTTGCTTCAAACTCAATATGTATTTTTAAACAGTTAATCATACAAACAGGTATTGCAAAGACTTCAAGTTTTCAAAGGCACCATCCTCTATCGTCTCAATTGGGTTTCTTGAAAGGTAACTGGAATATAATAACAAGGAGTTCTTTACAGTCACGACATGCACTAAATTGAATTTGTTGCCTAGGTTTGACAAGCTTCATATGAAGCTGTTCATCCGTTTTACCAAAATTTCAAGTAATACTGAAATTACTTGTTTACATTGAGCGAATCACTAAGTGATCAGCCAGATTGGTTGATTAGACGCTGAAGATCTTGGCTCAAAAACTGGCGCCGTACTTTCACCTAAGGTCTTAGACAGGTGAAGAGAAAGTGCTACTTTTCAACATAACATCTGCAAACGGTTACACCTTTGCGTCACATTAGAAAAAGATAAAGTGGTGCAGTTTTATAGCCTCATGCCATACAGACCAGCGGACCCATGTACACAGGCACCTAAAGCAGCCCCTTCAAAAGTGGTCAATGTATGCTCGTGCTCATTTTACCGACCGCGGAAGGATGGAACGCTGAGTGGCCTTTAGCGGGAAAAAAGGTTACCTAAACATTCGAATCTCCACCCGGCAGGGAATCAAACCGGGTACGTCAGGATTCAGAAGCAAAATCTTACCACTGCACCAAACCCTGCATTTAACCGTACGCGTAGCCACCCCAATTCAATTACCAAATGTGACACAATGTCAGCGCCGAGTGAAAAATATGTTACGGGTAAACATTCCGCGTAGTTGGTCATAATATTATTTCAATCACATGAATAAAAAATACACCAATGCCAATAATATTAGCTTTAAACAGTAATATTAGACGCATATCAATTATCTGTTTAAAAACACTTACATTGAATGCAGTTCAGTCAAGCGATTAAACATCTGTGCGGATACATAGCCGATGTGATTATTTGCGAGGAACCTAAGGGTTTAATTAAGCATCATTGCATATCTTTACAACAGTTTGAGTAACGAAGAACTCGATAAACTTATTAAATATTAATAATTATGATGCTTATGATGATAGCAGTGATGACATCAATAATGACAGCAATAGCAAACTCAATCAACAATTTAGAATAATGAATTAATTATTAAATTTGTCGTGTTAACCCTCTTTCACGCCTTAATGAACTTAAAACAGTTCTACAGACTTATTTTACGTCAATCGAAAACTTGTGTTAAAACTATAACTTACAGGAAGCAAGAGCTTGCGGAGGCTAGTATAAATACCGAAAACTTGAGGATTTGATGTAAAAAACTGAACAACTAACAATGTTCAGAGAATGAATGTATTGGAAATTTCACTGGGCGAGCTTTATTGCACTTTAAACTTCGATCACATGCAAACTGACATACATTCTAAATGAAATTTGCGGATAACTTTTATTTTTAAAAACCTCATTAGTGTCACAGTCTTCAATGAATCCCAAAGGTTTGCGGCACATGCTAGTTTTCACCCGTTCTTCCCATTCCTGACACTTACAGATTTTCAGCTGCCTCAGGTAATAGAAAGATCTATTGTACTATTACGTGATATTAAAGTCAAGGAGAAACTCGGAAAAAAATCCGGTCCCTAGATGGAATTTGTTCATCGTTTCTTGTACTATTAGTTATATAAAAGATCTTGTTTACAAAACTTAAATTTATACTTCAGCTTGAAAATGAAGTAAGAATGTCTTCGTTAATTTTTGTTCTAAATGTATTTACAAGTCTCTGTTAAAAATGATAATCGTTAGTTTGGAAGAAACGTTTGTTATACTAGAAGCAGACCTGTAATGAACATCAAGTATCAAGTAGCTGCTGTGAGAATTCTTGTTTTACCAGTTTAAAGTCAAATTCTAAAATGACAAACATAATTACAATATACATACAGATATCGAACACGATACGGAAATGCGTTGTCTTGCACAATTGAAACATTACAATCATTAAGAGCACTGTATGAGAGAAGTAAACTCGATTGAGTGGTCAAAATCTGTCTTTTTTTGCTAAACCATGGCTCAATTGAATGGCATCTTGGCTATCACTTGATCTACCTATCAACCGATCGGTTTTTCTTAACAATTGCACATCAGCCAAAAAGCTTTAATACAACTAATAAATTAGTAAAAAAACCCACTTTTTTTGCGTTTAGTTTTTAGGGCAGATCAAATTTATAACACCGTATCGAGGCATCGAGATTCTCGGGAAACAAAAATTTTCCCTCGTTAGCAGCCATTAAGTGTATAATATTTATTGTTGTTTAGCTGTAATCTTAAGTTGTAAAAATCAAGCAAAACAATCTCTTAAAACAAATGTATTCCTTCTTTTTTTATGCTTGCAGCCCAAACTATTTTGTGATATGATACAAAACAACCTTACATCATCTCGAGGTCATGCAAACCCTTCCATAAATCTTTTGTTATTGCCATCATAATCAAGTTTCCTGAAAGGTCACTGGAAACAAAATATAGCTACAATTAACTGAGTGTACCAGTCGATTGGTCTGTTGTTGTTCACACATCAGAACTGAGAAAAAATGACGATAATGATAAAAAAAAGACAAGCATGGGTTCAATATAAGGCGAAAGAAAAGAATAAGATTTCGGACAAAGATAATGATGATCAGGGTGAGAAAAGAAAGAGCTAACGAAAAAGATATATTAAAGATAAGGATAACGCATTAACAAGCATACAAGTAAGAATAAAGAGAAGGCCAATAAAAATGATAGATCAACAATAAAATACGGTAACGATAAGGTTAAGGATGAGGGTAATGAAGAGAAAAGGATAAAATTAAGGATATGATTAAGCGTAAGTTATTGGCAAGGATAAGCTTAAGAGTAAGGACAATAAAATATAAAGTATAAGGTAACGTGATTAGGGACAAGAATAAGTATAAGTGTAACGAGATTAAGAAAAAGGGATGGTGAGAATAAGTAAGGACGTACAAGGAAAAAGTTAGGAGTAACGATGAGGTTAAGGATATGTTACGTATGAGGACGAGGGAAATGGATGAAGTAAAAAATCAGGTACAAATATCTTCAAAAAGTATGTAACTAGGTATGCATTTGTCTGTTAAATCCTCCACTTATAAAACTCCTTTTTCTAAGAAATTCAGCATGTTTAGCTATGTGCTGCATGATTAAACATTTCAAAATCGAAAAACTGCAAACAAAATAGAAACTATGTAGTCTATGTTTCAGGCTATTTGCTGCAACAAAGAGCTAATGC
The DNA here is from genome assembly GCA_026413305.1 of Hydrozoanthus tunicans. Classification (NCBI taxonomy): domain Eukaryota; kingdom Metazoa; phylum Cnidaria; class Anthozoa; order Zoantharia; family Hydrozoanthidae; genus Hydrozoanthus; species Hydrozoanthus tunicans. The sequence goes on along the minus strand of JAOBAT010015902.1, from coordinate 13,070 downwards.
CAAAGTCATCAGAACCTACCGACAGCGATGATTTAAAACTTTTCATTTCGTTGTTTTAATTTTTTCATGTAACTGGATTTTATTTAACAATTATTCCCATTTCAGGTTTGCAACACTACACAATCAGTTTCCTAATATACGGTTAATTTGGATATGTTAGCTGATAACTGAGATCGAGTGAGCCAATCAGAACGCAAGAAATGGTTAGAGTTTAAGGATAATTTTTAAATTCTTAATCTTACATAGAAAATAGGTCGCCGTTGTGGGCTTGCAGATTGGTAAAAGTGTTGTCTTGCATTTTGATGAAATTATCAGCAAGGAAACTGCAAAAAATAAGAAACTTGAAAATCTCGAGTAAGCAAGAACTTAAGCGTAGTGTAAATTAGCCTGGGGAAGGAAAAGTCTGTAGTAACGCGCATGCGTGCTAGTGATATAAAGATGTTCAGTAAAATGGAACTGTAGCCTCATGTTCCATGAGGGTCTAGGCTTATTGTTATTGGCTCCTATTATTTTTGTTGGGTCCAGTACACTTTTGTTCCATGTGACTCGCAAGGCCTCAGTGCCATTTAACTGACCGTCTGCACTACTAAATTTGAGTTACATAAGTACAGCCAAAAAGAAGGGTTTGTGTTGACTTCAGCAAAGTGATACAAAAATAAAACAAACTGTGAGTAAGAGTGACTAGAGTTAGAAAGCTTTTTAACATGCTATAGATTGATGGCCGTATATTGGTCGAAAGTTAATAAAGGCAGCGTAACTTAACTTGTTTACACAAACAGAGAGCAAGAGTACAAAAAAGAAAAAGTTACGATCTTCTTCTTACAACTGTCTTGCGTTCACAACGGGTAGCTTTCGAAACTTGTTTCCGCTAAGATCTCTACTTAAGGAGAATTAAATGCTGTGTTTAAAGGAAAGTAGAACTTGTAAAACACTACAGAACCAAAAGCTGACTTATAAACGTAACAATGCGGCACTGCTGTCGGTGTGTACTAATGCTAAAATATGGTAACCGGAATGAAGAATCAAAACGATGCAACATTGTGTCGGCGAAATATTGTCAACAATATGTAGCCACTTTGTGTAGTATTATCAGTGCATCGTAAATGTGGCATGGTCGAAAAACAAATTATAACAAGTGTGATAGGCTGAAATAAACCTTTCTCGATGTTTTTTTCAATTGCTGACGCTTCCGAAAAAGATAGCGGTTGTACCTTTTATCACAACGTCTTAAACGTCATTAACTAGGCGTAACGAGTGGTTTCTGTCTTTGTCCATATCAGCAATACAACCACCTCTCGTTCATTATTGTTGCTTTTATTGGGATTTGAGACTAGCATGCACTACAACCGTAACACGTCACAAAATGGCAGTGCCAGGGAAATTTAGACTTTAGAAATGATGAAAAAATATTGCTTGGCACTAATACTAAACATCGAATTATCACGTTTGAGGTGTGTTACAAGAAAATTCATTCTACCATCATGCATTTCAGAACTTTCTAGAACTATTGTTAGAGCATTTCACTTTCATTAAGAACATTCAGCAACTGTCTATAAAACATTCTAGAAGAATCAGAACTGCTTACTCATAGCGTAACACTCTGGAACATTCTAGAACATGGTGATGCAATTATTTAAAACAACATATGTACGATGTAACGTTTCTAAATATGAATACTCTAGAAAAGGAAATTTTTCCAGAATATTGACTAAAAGTATATAAGATGTGCTAGTTTGAATGTGAGACAGAGAGAGAGTGAGAGAGTGAATGTGCTAAGAGAGCAGTAAGAAAGTGATCAGAGTCTACTTGACTAAGCTAGTGAAGGTAAAGGTAAAGGTCTCTTTATTTAACGTCAGTAGTTCCTTCAGCTCTCAGAGAGTGCTGGTACCAATGGAAGCCGACGGTGCGCCCTTTACCCCCTCCCTCTGTCAGTGTTCCGTTTTACGGGTATTCAAAGCTACAGCTACACTGATCAGAAGAAAGTCGAAACAGACGTGCAGTCACCGGGAATCGAACTGGGGACCTCTAGCTCCGAAGGCAGCACACTAACCAACTGAGCTATACGCCTGTCCCTAAGGTCAGGAGATAAGTCCAGTGGATCGTTTCGATTATCAAGTGTTGTGGACAAGCCACGGAGTTTTATAAGACACTTTGTGTGAAATTATAATTTCTGTTGTGTTACCGACGGTCCTGCGCTCAGTCACATATAAAAAACAACCTGTCTCCTAATCGAAACTCATGATAAGTTGCCAATATGGAGATACACTTAACAAAAGTTTAATTTGGACCGGCATTATCGGTACAGCCGAGGTTCTCTTTAAGCTGCTTAGTAACACTTTCTTCGCCGCTACTGAATAAAATTCTTTAAGGGCTCTTTAGGTACTTACAGAATCTGTAATTCAGAGAGGTGCTTAAACGTTTCATTGTGAATGTTTGTTATCTGGTTGTGTTGCAGAAAACTGCATAGAAATTAAAGCAAACAATCAGAAATGAATACACTTTAAAGAACGACGTTACAAACACAACCATAAAATCAGGAATGATAACCGAAACTATCTCCTACAGAAACTTTAATTGCTTCACTCCCACAAAAGCAGATTTGTCGATATGTAGAATTCTGTTGTTAGAAAGCGACCTAAAGGAAAGAAAGAAAAAAAAACCTGCCATTTGTTTAATCTTAACACGCGCAGTAGGTTACACAAACCATATAAGTTAATGGATAACAGTAACAAAGAGAAGAATATACTAGGAACTTTTTAAGGTAATGAAACTGAAAAGAGAATGTGGACAACATACTTGGGAAAAGCACCTACTCGATCAACACCTTTTGCACTTCCTTTTTAAATATAAACTGTCAATAAACTACACCCTTGATCACCAATGTCTAGTTGTTTTTTGTTTAGGTTTAGCTGTCCATTTTCTTTACAGTTCCATCACCTTATTTAACATCTATAGATATCTCTCAATTTTATGCACAGTGTCTCCAGGGGAATGGTTTCAGAAATTACTCCTTCTCTTATATTTGCTAGTTCGTTGTCATTAAGATTCCTGAAAAGCATCGCAAGCTTAGATTCTATTGCTTGGTTACACCCTGATTTTGATGATTTCTTTTGTTTAAGGCACCAACATGGCCACCTTCGCATTTTGTCTTTGGCACCACTAAAGAGTAGTTGCAACCCAAGATAACACATACTCTTCGTTTTTTACAAGAGAGTTTTGATTCTTTAGAGAACATGTAGAGACGTGACAGCTTCGTCTTTTGATACTGGCACTTCTGAGGAATACATGAAAACAAAGAATAAATATATTTTTAACTGGTTAGCCTAGTTGGTAAGGTGCCAATCAGGTTCGATTCCCGATGCCGGACTTCACTCAGGGTCTTAAGATAACTGAGGAGGAGGTGCTACCTTTGCTCCAACATCTGCAAACGGTTAGACCTTCGCGTCTTCTCGGATAAGGACGTTAAACCGTAGGCCCTCGAAGTCCAGAATTTGGTTTGTAAAACCTGTTGGGTTCTCCGACTACCTAAGAGTAGTGAAGCTAAAATAAAATAAAAATGAATGAAACAGTTTTATTGTATTGAATTTGCTATTTGTTCAAATGATTTCTTCAACGCTTACAAAGAGACGGCTCGCTGACTAAACCCGATCGGCACCTCCTTTAAACCCAACCCGACGCAGCTGTACTCGATCAGCAGTGTCTTCCACACCTCGTGCAGATGTTCTTTGCAAACACAAGAAGGAGGACAGTCTAAAAAATAGCATAAAAACTCTCTTAGATTCCTTGACTAAACCGAGTGTTCGATCGCAACAACACAAGTTTTGTTTTCTTTGAATAAACTTTGTTTCCTTTTTGTCGAGACAGCTACTTTGCAATTGAAAAAGTTTCTCCTTCCTTTTCTGTTTGTATATCTTCCTATGGACTTACATTATTGCTGCTAGTTGCAAAATAATTAGATCGTAAAGAGCTTTCGTTTTCATGACATATACGAACCGCTAATACTTGCGCTGTAACGAAAGATAATGAAGTAATTCTCACTCGATAAACTTTCGTGACAGATAATGATTATGAGATCAATACAGTTTGGTGCCGCTTGTTGCCTACTCAAGGAGAATACAAACAACGACATCAATCAAAGTAACGAAACCAATACAGGGATAATCTGTATTTACAGTTGCACGAAGGCTTTCTTCCGCTCCAAGATCCATACCACAGGCAAGTTCTATTGGATGATCCAAGTAGCACGTGATCAGGGTGTGCACAAGAAAAGACACAATGACTTCCCGGTCGGTTTTCGGGAGAAGTGCAATTGTATCTTAAACCATCCACTTCCTCTAGCGGGCAGCCGACATCTAAAAACAGCAACATAGATAAGACACAAATACCATATACAATAAAAAAGGTTCAGATACAAGTTACAAGATAACTTATACCTCATTGTTGTGAAAGACTCCATGAAACAAATCACAAGATTTTGCTTTCAAGGGTAAACTTGTTTTTTTAATCTTCCGTACAACAATAAAATGCACCTTAGATTATTTAATCTTGTTTGCACATTTTGACTGAGTATTTTGTTTTTGCTTTATTACAAAAAAGACCCTATTCTGCTCAAATGATGAAAAAATACCTTCCATATCAGTGCATGAGCAGTGCAGGTTTTGTGTTATCATTTTGAAGTCCAACCAATGGATGTTTTTGGCTTCTGCACCACTGTTCTCCAGCTCTGCGTCGGTCTTCTCTTTCTCGATTTTTCCTAGCGTGTTCAGTTCCAGATCGTTTTTTGCATTACTCGCTGTTTGTCCCCTTATTGTATGACCAAGATCACTTTAAATTATGCTCTACCTCTAATTGTTCTTTACATTTTTTGCTGCGCATTCTTGTTTTCTTTCTTAATAAGTCATTTGATGTCAAATATACGACCTATATGTTCTCTCGTTAATTGCCAGGCCTATGATTAATCAATTGACATGAGGATAATTTTATAAGTTTCTTCTTCAATGTTAAGAAAATTGAATACCACACGGGCTTTAGCGGAGCGTATGTATATTTACCTTTTTTTGTCTTTTTTTCCTTTCAGCGTTAGTAAACCTCTAAGCTTTCAAACCTACTTGTTCTTAACTGACGTCTCTTTTAACTGTCATTATTTGTTAAAAAATATTTGAACCTTTTTGTGCAACAAAAACCGCCAGTCTTTCGTGTGGGAGGCCCGGGTTCCATTCCCCTTCACTAAGGGTGTTAAAATGATTGAGGAGAAGGTGCTATCTTTGCTATAACATCTGCAAACGGTAAGACCTTCGCGTCTTCTCAGATAAGGACGTTAAACCGTAGGACCAGTCTCTCGATCTCCGATCGGGGGACTTAAAAGAACCAACAACACTTGTCGACAAAGAGTAGGGCGATTCCGGTATCGTGGTCTGTCTACTACTAACTGAGGGCAACCCTTAATGAATATAATTGTGGGCCGTATATGGTCGACTATTTAAGACCCAACTGTTAATCATTGTTAAGCGCCTTTGGTATATACATATGGAAAAAAGCGCTTTATAAATGCTAGTGTAAAATTTGTGACGAAGCCTGAAACCGCAGTTGCTTTTTTGAACTGTAAAGTTAGACTATTTTCGGAGTTTTGCACTAATGTCAAAAACAGTCTCGACTTTCGAAACTCGCAGCGGACTGTTTATAAATTACCCAAGCTGGATTTTGAATATGTTGTAATACTATAATGGAGCTTTCCTGCAGTGTAAAATTTGTTACAAAGCTCGACATCACAGTTGTCTTTTTTGACATGCGAAATTTGGCTATTTTCAGAGTGTTGCACTATTGCTGCAATTACGCAAAACTAAACAGAAAAAATATCATGACGACAAAAATTAATTGTTTAATTTTGTGAGAAATGTCAGCTCCATAGAATAAAACACTTGCGTGTACGCGAGAGTCAAAGTTGACTGACTTTTCACCAGGCCCCGAAGGCCCGTGAGCGCTAATTTAGGTTTTCCTAAATTTCTCGAAAACAAAAGCTCAGTTGCAAATTTAAGTGCGATTTCTAAAATGAATTCACCAAAGGGTTTCTCCAGGCAAAATATAAAGAAATCCGAATTTTGACGTTTGTCCACGAGTATTTGATTTTCTCAGTCAGCAGCTCTTAAACCACTATTTGTACCTACTGCATATAACTAATTAAACGGGTGTGTACCTCAACTTTGAATTATTGGTGATACAAAGCTATAGGTTGGAATGTCGGTGATAAATATAACATCAAAAAGTCCTTACAAGGACATTTATCAGCAAGTTGTATGTCGTCGAAAGCAATCCATCCCAGTGATAAAATGTTCATATCGAAAACAATCTGTAACGAAAAAACGTTAGGCAGTCAAAAATGAGTTCATTTGTGCCTAGAGGCACGCACAAAAAACAAGAATTTTTCAGTTTGTACTTTCATAAAAAAATCTAAAAATTCTTGTTTTGTAATTGTTTTAGTGTTTCTGGCCAAGCTTAGTAATTCTGTATGTTTTCTGTTTTCCCTTCAAATCGGTGTAGGTTATAGAGCTAATCAACTGACTGGCAATAACGAAAGCTGAAGATCTTCCATTGTGAAAAACAATTTGTACACCATTTACTGTCATTTCAGAACACTATTCGAAAATAAAGTACCAGATACCACTTTCAAAGCCTAATGAAGTTACCAGAAAGGCGAAGTAAAAGAAGATTAACCTTTAAATTGTACGGACATTTCTAGTATCAAACTAGCTAAGTTAAGCTAAACCGTCTTTCTCGAGTCCTAGGTAGGTAACTCATTAGGCCGGCAGTTGTCTCTGGTTTCCGTATGTTCGGATGAGAAATTTTGACTCCCCCTGGACAGGACACTGTTCAGTGCTGAAAATTATTCGTTCAGCTGAGTTGACTGGAACAAGTCGGATTAAGTGTCCCGGTCTTGCTCAAGACACAACACAATGTATGACCGGGGCCCGAACTCACGACCACTGCGACACCACAAACTGAAATTTCAGTACAAAATGATTCACAATAAATTTAATTCAAGGACTTACATTGCTGAATATAGAGGGCAGTTGAACCAATCTCCATTCTTCACTTTGACGATTGCTCTCTTCAAATAGAGTCATAGAAGTATTGCGAACTTCAAATGATCCTTTGTACAAGTTCATGTGGTAAAAGAACGTGAGACATTTTGCACCGACGAAAGGGTCTGGACTGATCCGGCGAATCGGCCCTCCATTGTAGTAATGAAGTTTTGACATCTGAAAGAAGCCACCTACATTTACAAAAACGCACACCATGAATATTAGTAACAAGCTATATTTCAGTGAAAAAGTCATAAAAAGCATAGGAAAACACCCAAAGGAACAACATGCGTACGATGAAATAAAATGGTTCTTTGCGACATGAAATTCCAGAACTATACCATACCGGTGCCCTCATAATACAATAGACAAGTATGAATACATCCAAAAATATCATTAATTTCTTTGTTTATCATATTGAGAATCTCAGTTCATAAGAAATGGCATTTTGTTATACCATTACTGCTATCGTCATCAACATTATCGTTGTTTTGTATCATTGCTTCAACAATATCTCAACTGGTTTAGCAAAGAGACCCATGAAGAACCATGAAGAACCATGTGATCTCAATAAAAAATAACATTTATTTTTTCTAACGACGCACTTCATATTTTCTTTGTGATGTCTTTCTTTCCACAAGTTTAACTGATACATCTCTAACTGTAAATAATGTAAGAATGAGAGCTCTGCGCCACGCTGTATGAGGTGGTATCACCCTTCTGATGACGTCACCCGTTTAGACCCGCCCCTCCCCCCAAATACGTTTGTAAACCGGTTTTTCCGATCCGCATCTGTGAGCAATGAAATTTTTCCCGCTCATATTTCGAACTTAAAATTGATATTAATTCTTAAAACTGGTCGACCTCCTTTTTTTATTTCAACTCTATTCTTATGTTAGGTGAGGGGAACAGCAACATCAATCTCAACACTCGCAATCGCAAATCATGGAAAACTTGTTTAATTTCGATACCCTAGAAGCTTTGATTGTCAACAGTTGTACAGTGCAAGTTTGCAAACAAGTCAATGAGATTTTCGCAAAACCGTTGCTGTAGATGAAGGCTATCGGAATTACAAAGCATTGACTGTGATATGCTAATTCAAGACGAAAAGATTGACTAGTATTTTGAAGAAGCTCTACGACAACTAAACATCACCGAAGTCGACAGGTGTTTGAAGGATTGTATTATAACTCTTCTGTCGAGGAGGCGGGGTCAGTCGAGATATTGAAGTGTACAGCTATTGCAAGCAAGCTGTGTTTGTATTTTAAAAAGAACAAGGTTTGTCCAGGCCTAGCTCATGGGATTTTGGAGAAATTTAGATTCTAATAATTATACTTGAACTGATGATTAAATCAGTTTCAAATATACCTTTCTTTGTTGTGTGATCGTTTCGAAGTCCACCAAAGCTAGTTGTTATTGTTCTGCTGGGAGGCATCGATGGTTTCCAAGAAACGCACGAATTTTCGTCGAAGTTGCAACTAAGCGCTGTAAAGGAAAACAGCTTTCCTACTTGAAGAAATTGGTAAACGCACAAAACATTCTTACCCCAGTTTTTCTTCATGGAGCATTTTAGAGAAATCAGAGTTGATTTTTGATACGAAAACATGTACAAAGCAAATTTAGCAAACCACAGTTAACTGAGTTTTACACCATAGTAGGAACAAGAGGCAAAGGAGATGTGGCCTTTATTTTTCTACAATGTTGAAGTCACTAATTATCGAGAGAGAGGACGGAAAAACAATGTTTTCTCCTGACGTCGACTCCCAAATCAAGTCCTGTCAGCTTAATCTTAAAAAATAATTCAATCTGAACTATGCTTATCGAGCTGTTTTACTGCCTCGCCCCTCATTAGAGGTGTAGTTAAATGAGCTGTGCCTATAACTTACCGACGTTTTGACATCGATCAGTACTCCCGAAGCAAGAGTTAACTAATTACCCCTTCAAAATTTCGAAAATGCTAAAACCATTCAGGTTGTTTTTTAATCCCTTATATAAATCCAACTAAATCCCTTTCAACAGTAATTTCAAATTTACTCTCAAAAGTTGAGTTTTTTTACTCAAAAGGATGAGTCAAAATAATTCCTAAAGTCTAACTTCCTTAATGAAAGCAACTTAATATCACACAGGTGTAGAAATAACTCTAAAATGATAGAGCTGGCTTCTACCTTCGTTCACAGTGACGCCTCTTGCTATTGCCAAGAAACCAGTTCCTTCAACCTGGTTGTTAGATTTGAACTCGACTAGTAAAGTTCGTCCCTTAGAGATCACCATCTTGTTCTTGTGTTTCCCACAATATGAGCCAATCAACTTAGCTTTTTTATCTCCACCATCATACACCTTAATGTAGTCGGCCTGGCAAGTCGCACCAACAGGATTCTCTAGATCAATCGTATGAAGCAACAATGACACTCGATGATCTAATGCCGCGGTGAGTTTCCATGCTTGATAATAAGATGGAGGGTACGGCTTTGGATAGCCGGGTGAACTGATGTTTTGACGACCACTACCCAAGTGAACTACCTTAGGGTCCCCTCCTCTGCCTGGAGGCGAGAGCCATAATTTATATAGTTAGAAGTGTATAGCAACTGAATAAACGTCTTTTGCATTTGAAAAGATTTAATCCACTTTGCTAGCGATGTGCACATAAGATTAATCAAATTGACTCGTGTCGACCATTTCCCTAAAGGCTATAGAATAATTGAGTACTGTAGTCAAAAGCTACTCTTTGGAATGTTTTGGACTATCTTGATTTTGACACCGAGCTAAAACATGACAAAAAACGAATATTATTAAACTGTTCGACAAAAAAAATGCAACACTTTTAAAACACAACTCTAAAAATACAACATACACAATAAAAATCAGCTTAACTTCTCACCTAAAGCAAAAGCTCCAAAGCTTAAAAAGACAATTAAGGATCGTACAACTCGTCGGAGGCCTACTGAAAAAACTTTCAATTTTTCGTGATCTTTCGAGTGTATTCAACCTTTCAACTTGGCCAACTTGACTCTTATAGCGTCTAGGGCTGTTTTAGAGCTTTATGTATCGTTCATAAGCAGAGCATCTGTATCCTATTTGTTACAACTATCTTGAGTTTCCTATCAGAATAACAGATGTTCGGTTTGTATGCTTTGATCTGTTTTTCAATTTTCGGCAATGGAAAGAACTGTTAAAGATGAAATAGCAAGATCAAAAGCAATGAAGCCCAAGCCGCTACACTCGTTAGTTAAATTACCGTGATATTTGCAATATCCTTGACCTTTTTTCTTTTCGATGAATCATATCCTTAAAATGTAACTCTGTTCTTTCAAAGGATGTCAACACTGATAAACTGTTTGGCGTTGACATTCGGTTTTTATATCTTGTTCCCTGACTCGGTTATATATTTAAAAATATCTGGCGATTCGATTTATCCCATTAATTATCTTTTCGGAACTTGCACTGCACAATTCAAAAAGTGTTTTAAATGTTTCAAGACCCAGCGTATACACTTTAATGTATTTGAGTATTCAAAACATATTCATATGTACGGATATACTCTCAAGACAAATTACAGTTAATCGCGAAAGAGGGATCTGTAATCCCAAAAATACTTAAACCTGTACTTTGATCATTCTGAATTAAGTCTTCATCAGGATGACAAATAGACTTGTTTTTACTCCATTTTTTAAAGAGCCAAAGCGATTCAAATAAAATTAAATAGTTGTTTTTAAACACCCAAAACAGAACAACATGCATGTGCTTCGAAGTTTGGATCATTCGAATGACGAAGAAGTACGTACGATTTTACATTTACAAGCGTAGTTTTTATCAATGTTGGCAAGCGAAACCTTTGTAGTTTCAATTTACCTTGGCAATTATACTCAAGATTTTAAACTTTATGTACAGCTGTTGGCCAGCTGTTAAATCAATAAAATTTGGGGACATTTTGTGTTTAAAATGTTTTTGTGACAAAATCTTCAAGTTGAAAGGGGAGTGATCTTTTTACAAATCCTCGAAGTCCTGCATGGTTAGCCCGATATATAGCGATTGATAATGACATAAACTGTAACCAAATGAAGCTAAACATGTTGTTCCATTCCCAAGAGAGGACCTAGCGAATAAGATTGGCATCGGTACATGACAAAGAAAATAAAAAATTAGATAATAAGAAATTTTGAAAGGCGGCCTAGGAAAGGGATATCTTCATCCATAGATATGCATTATTCATTAGAACTGCTACGGTCATTAAGAGGTTTTTATCTTTTTTTGGAAAATGTAAACAATAAAGAAGCAATGCATAACTGCTGTGAAAATACTTCTGGGCTTAAGAAAACTTGATACGTTTTTCGTTTGGTTGCGAAATGAGTCACCAGATGTTTGAATCTGGTGTCCATCACATTTGAAAGGTAAAAATTATTCTATAATTATCCACCAACGTAAATAAAGTCTGCGTATTAAGTTTTGCAAAGATATGCTGATTTGAATAAACATTTTAGCTCGTGTTTGAAGCGAGATATTGTGTTTTGTGGTGCTTTTCAATTCATCGTCTCGTTTGCTGATTTACTCATTATTTTTCTATGACAATTTTAAATTTGGGCTAATTGAATAGCATTGCGTATCGAATTGTCTAAATTAAAGTAAACTGTTTTAGAGAGTTCTCAAGTGGACGGCTATGATTTGTACCGGCCCTCCCGGGAATTTACGAACAAATTCAATTTTGTCATAGTAATTGGTCTCAGTGTTATATACTCAGTTTGTCGACCATACAATGAACAGCTTGTACCTACATGAAAAGTTCGTATTTTCTGTGGAGTCAGTCATTCTTATACTAAATCTTTCGAACTGAAAAACCGCTGATGTTTCACAATGTTAATCCTTTATTTAAACATTTTCAATAATATAATTAGCTCGAAACGTCAACACACTTAAAACTACCCAAGGCGTAGGCTACAAGCAGTTTCTGTTTTTCCAGAGAAGTCCTAGCCCCAGTTCTCTTGCATCCACTATCTTGATTTTCCGGCTACCACCAACTAAGAGGAAAAATGGGGACTACTCACGTTTAAAACTAGTATAAACCTTTTTAAATTGATCAAGAACTAGTAGTTGAGATTAAAATCATTGATTAAAAGTGCATTCTGTTTAGGTATGTACAAACTGAATTTTTGAAAAAGTGCTGGTAATCTTTTTTTTTTTCTAGATCTAAGAACCTATCATTTTTATTATCATAAAATTTCTAACAGTCTTGGATATCGCGAGTTATACGCACGGAAACCATTAGAGCGCGCTATTGCTTGGTTGCTTTGTTAAATAATAAAATAGTATATAGGTTAAAGATTACTCCAAACAAAACATATATGTATAAACTCTTTAAGTATTTCCCAAACCAGTGTCAAAGTTTTCTGACTGATGGTGATGGACGTGTAGCCTTAGTATTCAAGCTTTATCCTAGCTGTTCAGTATTATTTTTCTTGACGATTTCTTGCCAGTTTTTGTAACCAAAAATTGCTTTATTAGGTGGAACAATTGCTTTCTTCTGTTTTCGATAAGTGAAACTCGCGACTTCTTCGTAGTCATCAGAATCGTCTGCTCTGGTAGGTTCTTGAAACTGGGGAGAATATGAGATGAAATGCCGTTGAAAGATCCAAGTTGTTAAGTCTCTTCAAGCAATATAGTCTATAGAATTGCATTAGAGAGTTATTGGCAAGTGTATATAGACGAACAGATTAGTTATTGGGTCAAATCCCCGGGATCGAGGGATACTCCATATGTTGGGGTAATTGCTATGACCTTCGTATTTTTTAGGGGTTGAAACAACCAGTCCGGTATTTATTAGGAGTTGCTTAAGGTAAACCCTATGTTAAACCAAGGATGGCCTGGCAATCTCACTGTTTGTAAAATGGTTATAAAATAATTCAGACGACTTAAAAAACACTGATTTGCCAAAATATATACTTCTATACATATTTGAGTCAAAAACATTTACATAAAAATAAAGTCATAATTTTTAGG
>JAOBAT010015791.1:17081-32184 GCA_026413305.1 Hydrozoanthus tunicans | reverse complement strand
AAATGAACACAAGACTAGCCTGGGTTATCTTTTGGTTGTTGTTTTTTAATCTAAGGTTAATTAATGTACAAATATCAGTAACAGCTGTAAAATAATGTAACTTTATTTACTAGTTAGCTTCTATGCTTGAATTTATTGTTTTTATGAATTTACATGTCAGAGGTTCTAAGTAAGAAAGTTGAGGAAAAGCTGTATTGGCTGCATTAAAAAGATACAGCTTATAAGTTTGACTAGCTCCAAGAGCACCATGAATGAGACAGAAGGAATAAATTGACAACAAATAAACTCCAAGGATCACTGGTGTTGCTTTAAACCAGTGCATTGTCTTTCTTTCCTTTGTGACTTGGAATAAAGCAGTTCCTATAAAACAATGGATTTGATCTGAAAGAGAAAAGAAATATCTTCAAAAAACTTGCAGCTAATTTCTAGTTTAATACTAAATTGTAGCAACACTGCACAATTACTTCTCTTCCAGACTTGTTTAAAAACCTTCTGCTACTTTACAGAGAACTGAATGGCAACTTTCTTCATTGAGAATATTTTGCTCCAACAAAAATGTTGACAAAAGGCAATGAGTCAAAAAACCTGTTTTATATCTAATAAAACACTGGTTCTTAACCAATAAGAGTGCATGTTACATCAAATCAGAAATTATAAAACTACAACAATTCATTATAAAAGTGTTATTAATACTTTGCATTGTGGAGCATTTTATGGGCTAAAATGGAGAATTAGCTGCTAAAAAAAACCTGATTATTCCATTAATTTCAACACCAAAATTAATTTTTTTCAGTTTTTTCATGATTTTTGCATGTTTTGAAAGTTTAATTTATTTCCAGCTTGTTTTACTTGAATTGATCCATCTTTAACTTGCACTTGCCTGCAAATTGTCTTATTTTTGTTTTTACAATAGTTCCTTCAAAATGATTATTAACAATAGTTACGTTTTTATTCTTGGGCATGAATATATTTTGGGCCCTTAACACAGCTCATTTTAACCCTTGCCTACAGCTAAGGCTAAAGTAAGTCTAGCTCGGGTGAAAAACATATTTATGCCTGCGAACATCAACTATTATTGTTATATTCTAAATATAGGGAATGACACTTCAAAAATAGGATTTAGAAAACATTCAATGGCTTACTGGTACTTGAAAAAAAGGCTCACCGTAAGTTAAAATGAGGATGACTGTATATGCGTTTCAGAGTTACTCTTCCGGCCTCTGAGGCGGTGTACCGCATGGTTGAAGCATTTTCTGCAAGAAAAAAATTAATTTTTAAAATTACTTTTTGTGAGTGCTTTCTTTCATTTCTGTGGCTTTACAAATTTTGAAATCCAGTTACATTTTAAGCCATTTAGAGGGCTGTGTGAGACACAACTTCAAGGATACCTCACCTCTAGTAGGTTGAATCTAACTCTAGCCTTTGTCTCATTCTCCACCAAAGCGAAGTAGTCAAGGAGGTTGTAATGACCAATGTATGATGCAGCACTGTCTCTGTGTTGGTTGACTAGCCACTCACTAGGAAATATTGAAACAAAGTTTGAAAATTTAACTGCTATGTATGAAACAACAACTTTGAGCTTGTTCAAAACAACTCTGATACTTGGGTTGAAGAACTAAATGCTTTCAATATCAAATCAATAATTATTAAAAATTTTAGTATAATAAATTAATGATTAGAAACATTCAATAACTAAGAATGAAAGATATTTTATTATTATTATTATTATTATTATCAATTATTTCATTTAATTATAAATTAAACTAAGGAAAAAGGAAATACATAAAATCAATGAATTCTGTCTGTGTTTTTCAAATAGTAAAACTCTTTATACAAAAAGCTAGACATTCTGTTTATATTATTAAAACATATACAGTTAAATTCCAATTTAACTTGAACCCTCTATAACTAGAACTCCCTGCTAACTTGAAGAAAAACTGATTTTCAATTTTGACTTGTCTCTCTGTAATTTCAACCCCTATCACTCGAAACCTCAACTGTAACTAATCTGAAAATGAGTTACTGTGGTTCAACTGTAACTAATAAAACAACAATCCATTGGACAGATTCTATCCTCAAGCAGTAAATTGAAACTTACAATTTTGTTGTATCTGAGTGTCCTGTACCAACATACTTTGATTGCACTGCAACAAATCAGATCAACTTTTGAGACTGAACCAGTTTATCAACGTCCAACTTCTCTTTAAATAACACATACAAAAAAGGTTACATTGAAATGAGAAAATTAGAAATATCAAACATAAAACACTACCAAAGATGAATAGAAAAATTTCAGAAGTTAAATTCTACTTTAAATTTTTTTACAGTCTGAGTTAAAACCTGAGATTTTTCAATTTGCTAGTATACTAAAAGTGACACTGGTGAGTTACCAGTTAGCATACATGTGCTCTTTTTAGGAACTTCCCACTTACTGTGTTTCAGTCAAATCAAATTAGTTTGAAGTAAAGAAAATGTATATCACTGATTTGCATGTACACAGAGGCACCCAACTTTATCAAAATGTTTGTAGCAATAATATATGAGAAGGGAAATGAAGGAAGAGCCCAATTCAAACTTACAGTGCTCAAGCTGACTGTGAATATTGTACCTGTCAGTCTAAAAAAAACAAAAGTATAGCAAATTTAAAAACAAACATCACAGTTTTATTTCTGCCTTCAAAACTGCCTTTTACCTAAGTTATTTCTTTAAATAAATAACTCACTCATTTAAACAACACTGTAACCAAAGATTACTTGTACTTCCTATCCTTTAAAGTAAAACTCCTTGTAAAAAATACTATCATATTCTGGCAGGCCCGTAGGGAGGGGGATGCGATGGGTGTGCTCACATTCCTCAACAGGCAACTTTTTTGTTGATCAGTTATTCAAAAAAGCAACATCAACCTCTTATGTTAAAAATACTCAAGTGATTTTGAAGATCAAAAGTTTGAGCAATAATTAGGTCTTACAGGATTGTTGCAGTTGCATGTTTTACATTTCAGTCTCAGACACCCTAGTTTTCAAAATTTCTCTAAGGAGCATGCCCCTGGATTCCCTTTGTTTGGTCTGTGTCCGGTTTGATTGCACTGCCAATGCTTGAAATAAGTAAGAGGAACTGCACTACTTCAAACAGGTGTAGCACTTATTCAAATTCAATAACAATTATTTCTCGAAACCCTTTCAGCCCAAGCCAGTCTATCAGTATCTAACTTTTCCTTCATTTAACATACAAAATTTTGTGATGAGAAAAACTTGAATTGACCAAATATGATAAACACATTTTCTTTTAGTGTTCATCTCATCAAATTGCAAGACATACCGGGGCGGTTCCAGAAATTTTAGAAAGAGGGGGCTCAATTGATAAATTCTAGAAAGAGGGGGATGGGGGCCCAAATCCACTCTTCAATGCTTATTTTGGTTGTTTTCTTATAAACCTTTGTCAATTTTTCTCAAAAAGGGGAGGCCCAGGCCCCCTCCCCTAAATCCATCACTGCATATGGCACACAAGGCTTAAAGAAGCCTTGATTTGAGCAGCCCAAAGATTTGATAGTTTCGAGCTTTTAAACTCAAAGATTTAGCCATTCACCGTCGGTAAATTAGTGGTTACGGGTTAGTGTTATGACTAAACAAAATATCGAAGGTTGAAAATATCAACTTTTAGGTTAGAATGTACAACTTGCCAGCTAAACGGTTTTGTTAAAACTAAGTCAAAGCTTTGCAAAATGAACAATTTCACTTCAACCTAACGATAAAACTCGTCTAGTAGCCCTGGCAGTGACAGATTCTGAATCTGTCACTGCTTGGGCTACGACTAGACACTAGTTCAGTTGCTGTGTGAATAAGTTGATTGTGAGCTGAACAAAGCGATGGTCGACACTTTGTGGCACCGATACACATTGCCGTACTTGAAAAAATGATAACTAGATGCACCCTACAGTATATAAAAGCAAGGACCTAAAAACAACTTACCATATCTGATTCGATTTATGCCAGAAAACTAAATTTCTTTATAAATTCAAAATGGCAGTATCTTATCTTCTGAACGATTTGTGGACGCAATCGTTCCCAGGACCTTCCGCGCGCGCACGTAATGGCAAAACAAGTGTTTACAGTCAGCGGTGTTCCGCTCAGTTTAAAATGGCGGGAAGATCATTGGATTCGCCCTCGTCCTTCCAAACTGAAGAAGTAAATGGAGACAAACTGAGAGAAATCGGAGACCAAGCCGTTTGGTCTCTATCTTCTTGTAAACCAGGATTTGGCGTGGAGCAACTGCGGGATGGAAATTTAGAAACTTACTGGCAATCAGACGGACCTCAACCTCATCTTGTGAATATCCAGTTTCGAAGAAAGACAGCTATTCAAAACATTTGTATTTATGCAGACTACAAGGCAGACGAAAGCTATACCCCAAGCAAAATTTCCGTGCGCTCAGGGAATAATTTCCACGACCTACATCAGATAGAACTTATTGAGCTAGATGAACCTTCCGGATGGTTAACAATCTCGTTAACAGAAGGTGCTGACACCAAACCCTTGAGAACATACATGTTACAAATAGCAATTCTTGCTAATCATCAAAACGGCAGAGACACTCACTTGAGACAAGTGAAGGTTCATGCACCCATGGCAGACGGTGGAACTCATAAAATTCCGTCTTTTACATCACTTGAGTTTTCAATGTTTAGCACCATCAGGTGACACTGGTGACCCATTACACAGCGGGCCTAACTTATATCTAGGAAAATAGGAATTTTTCTTGCCATGGTTATTGTTGACAAGAAGCTAAAATCACAATCTAGTCAAGGACCAAAATTTTGTACAAAGATATCCAGTTTGTTTTGTTTTTTATCAAACAACGTACTGTTTGTGATTAAATATTGGTTCTGGAACCAGGATACCAGGTAAAACAACAATATCAGAGAGAGATCAGAAACCCATCTCACAATTTATCTTGGTCTGTAGTCAAATTTGGGCTGCATTGATAAGAAGTGAGGGTTCTGTCCAATGGGTGATGTGTCAAGATATTCAGAAGGGAATGATTTTGATCTCACAAATCTTTTAGGCCAAGGGTTTATTGATCTTTTTTTGTCGACCCTGAAAGAAACAAAGTAAGG
This sequence comes from Hydrozoanthus tunicans, assembly GCA_026413305.1. Lineage (NCBI taxonomy): Eukaryota > Metazoa > Cnidaria > Anthozoa > Zoantharia > Hydrozoanthidae > Hydrozoanthus > Hydrozoanthus tunicans. The sequence continues at coordinate 27,071 of JAOBAT010015791.1, read as the reverse complement.
GTGTACAACTTGATGCATCACTGTATGTTATTGAATATCCAGTGTTGCTGTTTTAAGAACAGACATGTGATTAGTGACCATATTCTGGCTGGCACTGGGAGCTAAAATAGAAACTGTTGATCAAGTCTGACTTACTCAGCTAGTATCTGATCATCAAAAACTAAGTTCAGTTTCATTCTAATAGTATAGAAGGGATTGAATTAGCCTTATTTTGGGGGAGCATGCATAAATTATCTCTGGGATGGTTGCAGTGGATTTAATTATCTCCTTTGTCTCCAAACTCGTGAATAAAATGCAGAGCCAATGCGAGCATTTTTGAATTGTCTCTTGTTATAAAAATTATGCCATGGTCCCTTTTCTTAAATGGTGCCAAATGCATTTATTATGCAAAACAGCTACAAATTTTGGTATTGACAATAGTGTTTCTATTTTATCTTGGATAAGACCCTATAAAGCTGGTGAAGCACTTTAATGGCATTTGACGAATAAACTGCAAAAGAACAAAGAAAGAGATTAGATTTTATTCTTTTATTTCATAACATGGTAGCAGTGGTGGTTGTGTTGGCTGCAGTGTTTACAATTTATATAGTTTTGGAACTAAGAAAGGACAACACTTTTGGCTTCGCTAACTTTTTAGTGTCTTATCTGAGACAAAAATATAATTATGTTGTCATGGTTTAAAACAATACTTTAATGCATGAGCCAATCACGACAAACCAAAAACTGCTGCTGTTTTTCATAATGCATTTTGCACCGTTTTAGAAAATTAAAGGACTATTGGGATCTTTTTCATAATGGAGACAATTTAAACATACTCGCACTGACTCAGCATTTTATTCACGAGCCTGAAACACAAGAGATAGTTAAATCCCCCGCATTTTGTTCTAAGTTATGAGGTCATCCAATAAACAACTGATGTGCATTCAGCCTAAGAAAAAGGCTAATTCCATTTACTACAAATTCTATTTTGTTTCACTTGAAATTTTGTTCCAACCTTTGATTCAAATAAAATTTGCAGTCGAAATTGAAGAACTTTAAGTACCCAAAATTTTTGTAGAAACATTTATACATGTTTCAAATCCAAATACCTACTTTAATCCAAGTACAAAAACTATTTGCACTCCCGATCTGCTTCATTAAATAGTTTAAGTATGTCAATTTTCGCCTGATTTCTAAACATGAGAAAGTGAACATTTTGTTTTAAAATGTAATAATGCACCAAAAAGTACTTGACAATCTGTATCATCTGTGCAAGGTTTCTTAAAGAAGAACAGAAAATTGCGTACAATGCATCCAAATGCTAGTCCAGGATGGGCTATCATGTAAGGTAATTGAATTCCTTCTAGACTAAGCCAGTAAACCACAGGAGTCCCCTCCTGTGTTTAGCTCCATAATTTCAAGGCCCCATGTTTCAATCCCCAAAATTTAGGCACTTGCCCTACTCTGTCCATCCTTTTTAGCCTGGTGAACACTCTTTGCCCAGTCACATTGCATCGTCACTATTAACTAGAGATGAGACAGCAGGGGTGTGGGCAGGATGAGTGGGAGGGGAGGGGTGTCACACTGTCTTGTGTCAAAGGGGAGTTCATCAGATTTTTGCCACCTATTGTAGGTTTGGTTATAATAAAAAAGTCCTACAAAAAGGGAGGAGGGGAGGCACAGAGATCCACGTACCAACCCCTTCTCTGTAAATTAAAATAAATGACAACAGTAAAAAGTTTTAAATCCTTTATTACTGACTTAAGTACATGATTTTTTTTTCATATTTACAGTGGTAATTGGATAAGTAGCCAGTCATTGTGTTTGAGGCTAAGAAAGGCAATAAAATAAAGTCCTGACATTAACAAAAAATTCTGCTTGTTTTTTCTTGGTTGTGCCAGGAACCTTTTCTAGTAATTGAATGATAAAAAAATATATAATTTTGAAAATAAAATTGGTAGCAACCATTTCTTTTTACAGAAACCTGCTTGCTGCACAACTGGATTCATAATAATTCATCTAAAAAAAGAAGCAAGATTCTTTGGAATAATTATGGTACATACAAAATATATTGCTATTTAAAGGCTAGATTTAATTATTAAGTTAGTATCTTGTTGCAATTTTCCTGCAAATAATTATTTCTCTATGTTACAGAATAAACCAGAAATAAAGTGTACACTCCTTTCACCCCTCAAATGATATTCTACCTGCTTTTTAACTCTAACTTATAATTTATATTAATCAAAATATATCGAAATTAAGAAAAGTTTGTTGGCAACTTAAGTAAGAAAAATAACCATAAAAAATGCATTGTGGGTGTTTTAACAAGGAAAATTTCCAGAAGTACAGACGCATTGTGACTAATGATTGCTAGTCAAGAAAATAAACCTAATTACAGATGCATTATTGAAAACTTTGAGCACAGGATAAGAAAAGATGGCTTATGGTTGATTCTTTCGGCTCCAGAACACCAAAACACCAAGTATTTGGCGTCCATAACTTTCAGCTGAATTGACTCTCAAAGGAGCACAACTCTCTCAGAATAATGGCATGCAGACACCAATAATTGGAGGCATCCTAGTAAGACAACTTGCACTGCAAGTCACATGATTTCAAGGTAGTGCATAAGAACAGGGAGCATGTCTGTGAAGCTGTTACTGTCATGAAGTTGAAGATGCCGAAATTTCGAGCTGCAACAAGAAAGAAATAAGTATCAGTTCAAAATTATGCGTTCCTTAGTTGTTCAGTGTCCAACATACCACAACCACATACTCGCTTGACTCAGACGACGCACAATTCAACAATCTGCAATCAATCAAGTAGCTAATTAAGCCAGTGCTTAACTCCGTGTTTCCATTGAGCTAAGCAGATGACAGTCTTCGACTCCCCCTCAACAAGATACTAGAGACCTTGAGCACCAGACAACCGTGTTGTCACGGAGGCCAACTGAAAATCAAATATCAGGAGTTCACGTGTACTTGCACACGTCATGCGGTTGTGGTGATCTTCACGGAGGTAAAATACATCTTGGCTACCTCCGTGACAATCACCACGACCGCATGACGTGTTCAAATACGCGCCAACTACTGATATTTAATTTTCAATTAGCCGCGAGTAGAAGCTGGTACTCATTTATACAGCTAGATCGACTGGAACAAGTCGGGTTAGGTGTTTTGGTCAAGGAAACAACACAGTGATCTGACTGGGACTCTTAACTCAAGTTCAGTGTTCTTATCTACTGAGGAAGGAACTGTGCTCTGAAAACGATTTGGAGTTATAAAATTGAAATGGCTTTAAACAACAATCTTAATGAAATAATAGGCCTAGGACTACGAATATGCTAACCGCTCGGCCTTTGCGCCACCTATAGAATTAAAAATGGGTCAATTATTCCTCATGACGTACACCACTGTCAATTTTCTCTGCTACCTTGAAATTGTTCTGTTTGAGGTGCCGTGTGTTTGAAGAATGGAACAACATTAAACTCACTAAAATCTTGTTTTCATGTCTTCTTTATCGAAACTGCTTTAAAAATATACGGCGATGGTCCACTTATATTTTTATTGTCACACCCACAGTACCAACTACTCTATTACATGTGGTTAAAATGAGCTCAGTTGGTGGCCTTCTACCACCAAATATACCTTGTTTGTCTTCAAGGTACTGCTGATAAAGATAGACTACCGGTATATTTGGCTTTAATATTTCGAGACTAAGGCTGTGCAAGAACAAAGACAGTTTATGGGGTTCTTTGTTGATGCTGTAGATTAGCGAAACTTGGATTATACCCCGTTCCAGTGGTAAGGCCTCACTCAAACATATATGTTGTGTTTACACATATGCCACAGACAGGCATCAGTACTCAAAGACAGTCCATTCTTATCAGCGGTACACCTCGGCTTCATTATTACTCAGACTGACATCAAGTGAAAAGCGTAGAACTTACTGGCTTCACTTCGGGAAATAATTCACAAATCAAGATGTCGAGTAGAGAATATGCCAGCTGTTGAGGCAAAGAGAGAGAGAAAATGAGCAGCACTGTTAATGTTACCATCATGCATTGCGTACTGCTGAGTTTTTTTGAAACATCTTTTATGTTTGCACTAGTAGCTGTAGTCAAATCATTATCTACCAGTACGCTATCAAGAATGGCAACAGGGTAAACAGATGTTACTTTATTTTTTTTCAACATCAGATTATCAACCCTTCAGATGCATTGTCAACATTCATATTAAAGAAGCTCAGTCATTAACTGCAGTTCGTCAATCCACCTCATCTGAACTGTATTTCATAAACAGAGTTCTTTTTTCAAAAAGAAGACTTCTTGAAACTCTGAGAAGTCAAGTCCAGTTCATGAACAAGATATCTGGGTACCAGATAACCCATCATGCGTCACTAACCTGCTTATTCAGTTTTGGATGCTGAAGAACTTCGAAGATAAGAGACATTCCCGAGTAATGCCTGTTACTGCCAATAATTTTCACAGCCGGATCTAAACATAGGGAGAAAAGAGAGGAAGAACTAATGAATAATTTTGATCAATTTGAGCTATGAGCTTAATTAACTTCTTTAAGTTCCTAATACTTTCAAGGGCGAATTAAAAACAGAATAAAAATTAAAAAGTTTGTTGCCACAATATGAAAGGTTTAGTTCACACACTCACCCACCCACCCATACACTCACTTACTATCCAAATTATTTTATACTTTACAATCATTAATCTAGAAAACTAGTACGATAATATCCTCAAATGTTATGTTCAAACCCATGCTGCTTCACCAATTGCGTGACTCACCCAGGATAAAACACATTAACTGTTTTATCGTTTCCTCCCGTCGTTCCAATTTCTGTGTATCAGTTCTACAAACAGGACGAAAAAGAAAACAAAACACTCAATTTTAGAACCTAAAGAGCCAGTGATGTCGTAAATACCAATTGCGTAAATTAAAAATCAGTTTTTTTGGCGTATTAATTGCACTTCTGACACCATGTAGTATTAAGAGCAACATTGGATAACAAACCCCAGCATGCATTGCATTGCCGGGAAAGCTACAGACTAAAAAAAATACACGAGTGAATGAATATGTTTATGTTAATCGAGAAAAACATTACCTTGGAGGTTCTTCATCAAAGAAAAGTGCATCTGAAAATTAAGAGGTCAAATCAGACGTTTAAGTTAAGGTATCAGACAAAGTTGTGCTTGACTCAGTGTAACTAACAAAACAAGGTGCAATTAAAAGACGCACATGGTTCTTACAAGCATGCAAATCAGTCTAACAGCAAGGCATTCTGTTTACGTGTAGCAATGTCTCCTCCTTTTCTTGGGGGGGGAGGGAAGGCTACATTTTGACAAGTTTACAACTAACAACCTACAAGTAAAGATTTCATGCATGTGATAGCTTAGAATAGTATCCAAATACTTGTAACACGTTACTCTGGAGTATTTGGGACTCGATTCAGTACAAACATACAACTTCATTTTAATCGCAAAGAACTAGGCCCAACCAGTTTTACTTATCCTAACCAATAAAATAAGTTATATTGTAATAAGAAAAGGAAAGTTCTAATTAAAAGAAGCTGAACCCCAAACAAAGCTTGTCACGGTACCAGGGAAATAAATGGTATCTGTACAACAACAAGATTGAAAACATTTCTTTTTACCTCTAAGCAAGTGGATAATCATCACCAGTCGCTGTTCCTCTTTCAGCAAATCAACTTTACCTGACAAGTATCTGGAAAAAATCAAATATCCAATTGAATCTTGAAGTACTAAAGGATTAAAGGAATCTATTTCATTTAAAACGCTATAATAGAATTAAAATCCATACAAAATAATTCCTTTTTATATTTAGAAACAAGTTTTATAAAAGAAAATACACTAGCCTTAAATTTCATAAGAAACTATATCATTATTCATTATTCTTGGAATAACTGCAAGAATTGTAAGTATTTATAGGTTTGGGGACACGAATACATGAGTACAGTCCCCTATGGGGTTCAGTGGTTTGAAAATTTAAATTTAACTAGCCTTCGGTGACTTTAGATTCTACTGAGTACAAGCTACAGCCTACACTTATGGACAGCATACCCTAAAGTAAGAAACTTATACAATACCTTGAGCAATACCAACCTGAAAACAAATGCATCAAACGTTTTCTGGGCAACAACTTGCACACAAACTAGGAGATGAATCAACCATCCAGGAACTTTGAAGAGATATTCCGCTGTATGGAAGCAATACAAAGTTCATAGTTTCCTAAAATCACAGACCTCATTCCATGGTTTAACTTAATTTATTTTCATTGCACATACCATGGCGATGTCATGGATTAAATTAGACTTTTCACAAGCTTAGAAAACCAAAATGAATTCAAATGTGTTCACAGCAGATGCTCGAGTCACTTTTGCTAAGTGAGTGAAAAATGAATATGTGAAGTTCTGGCTTTTATATAATTTATGTGTGTGTTCTAAACAGAGCATGTGTCGGCGGTGCAGTGGCCGAGTGGTTAGTGTGCGTGACTCGTAATCCTAGAGTCGCGAGCTCAAGCCTTACCAAGTTTGTTATATTATGAATGCAAAACACTTAAGTTATAGTGGCTAATCCCACCCACACAGGTGTTGCTTGATGATAATTTGACTTAGGAGAATACTAGGAACTGGCAAGTCAAGTTAAGAACAAAACAGAACACAACTGCTAGAAAACCTTTATTTATTTGTTTACTGACTGACTGACTGATGCACTTACTTAATTAAACTTTCTTATTTCTAAAGAACATTGTAAAAGTGTTAAATCATTGTGCAGGGGGCGAATGAATACCATCATTAATTTTGATCAACTTGGCATCCTTATCTATCGCTATTCTCATTTCCGGCATATAATCGCTTTAAGAATCGTCAACATCACCATCACCATCACTACCTCCATAAACTCATTCATAGCTTTCTTACACCAGCATAACCACCACTATCAACCATCACCTTGATTATCATAATCTTCTTCATCGTCGTCACTGCCATCATAATCACAACCAACGTGGTCTTAAAACAGCACTATCACCACCCTCGACCATCATCCTCATCATCATCAATATCAATATCAATATCGTAACTACTACTCTACAACCTTCACCATCATTCTAGCAATCATCAATGTCAATCATCACTAATAATTTCACAATCGAAACCATTTTTGTAGGGTCTACTGCATACACCAGCAAAAAGTGACTTATTATCATAGATATAGTTCTATACTCACCTAAATACAGGACATACTCATATACACCATTTAGCTTCATCAGTGGGTCAGACACTAATGGATAGAAAAAATAGCAACAAAGAGTGAAGCAGCAGTTTTTGGTTCAGGAATACAACTGTAAACAACACAAAACAGAACTTTTTTGTGTTCAGGATACTGCTGATACAAACTGACTGTCAGTGTGCATGCCTTAGTCTAGAGCTGAAGTAAAATATTTAAAAGTTCCAGTGAGAAAAGGTGTTGTTCGAAACTCAGTATATTGTTTCTTTTTGAAAATCGGTTCTTCAACGCTAGAATTGTGAAAATTCTATTAAAGTTCGAGATTAGGGCTTTGCATTGATTGTTATCAATGGTATCATAAACTTGAAAAATGTTTTCCTTAGAAAAAAATTCAAAATATTAGGCGCAAATGGACATTTTCACTAAAGCTACAAAGAACAGAAAACACTGGGATGTACACATACGGATGGGTATACCTTCTTGAGAGTCATCGGAAGATGAAGATTTAAGTCTTGGAATTCCTGACCTGTTGAGAAATGAAACAAAAGATTACTTAGGAAGAGCCTAGAGCCTAGGAAGAGAGTTTAGAAGCGCAAAAGAAAATGATAAGCCGTCTTGAAAGGCTAGAAAACTTGTTAGAAATGTGTTAAATAAAGTAATTACAGAATCTGTGTGAAGTGGGCCAACCAAAGTTGAGAACAAGTATGAAGAGGAATGCTCCTCAAAGCTAAAAAACACAAACCATATTGAATTATTTTACTGGCCATGTACGTGGCTTAATAAAACTGCTGCATACTTTTTTAGTTTCAATTGGTCAAGCTGATGGACGGTTATCTGTGATAGGACCTGGACAACATACTAATCAGCAAATCCAAGAAAACTGAATCCATCGGAGTAAAATGGCCAAGGCTTGGGTAATTACCCTTGTCTAGAAATCTATTGGATTAATGACTACTTTTACCTTACAGAGATGCTTATATACAAGTTGACCATGGAGAAATCCATACTCCATGATCAAGGAATGCAAGCTAACTATATAAAAGCTAGAAGTGTGAAACAAATTCTAATTTTTAAGTCACGACATTTTGAAGTTTTCATGACACCATTATTAAGTGAAAACAAACTCAGTAAATAAAATATTTTAAATGAAATGAGTTTGCACAAAGTTGGGTTAAACAAAAGGTACTATGTAAAGAGCCATAACAGAGTCACCTTATACACATTTACAGAAAGTGCTTTTTCTCTAATGTTAGCATTTCGAAAATAAAACAGTCAATTTTGCTGCTGCTGTATATGACCATGTTTGTTTCTGAAGTATTTGAATATGCTTTAAGTTGGTAATTATTTTGTTTTCCTCGAATAGGTGTTACTGAATAGTTCACACCGCATCGAATTTGAATGTCGTTTGTACAAAGCTAACGGATCTTTACTGAAAACATAAAATGGTGAATCCAACATCGTGAACCCTTGATAAAAGCCAACCGAATAGACTGATACCTAATAGAAGGTTCATTTATAAATTGCCTCTACGAAATGCACATGTCTTCTATTCAACACAAGGACTGACTCAGAAAGCATATAAGTGTTGGTGAAATGCATCAAAATATCTGTTAGTGATTGATAACACAACAAGGCAGCTCCTGTCGTAGCAGATATAAGTAGAGAGGAAACATTTAAGAAACAATAAAAATACAGGTGAAGCGCACAACAGAATTTCCAAAGACAAAAAGTGTCAGACTAAGACTTCTGTATATGAGTACTCACGAGCTCTTCCGTCTAACTGAATAGCTTTCATCGACAGGCCTGAAAGAAATAAGAAACGTATTTGACAAATGATTTACTCATTTTTTACAATAACTTTACCACATCCACTACCATAACTGACACCACCATCATCACCATTACCACAAGTATCACAACCATCGTCAGTATTACCACGACCACCACCGCCATCACCATCATCAACTTTAACACCACCATCAACGTCATCAAAATTACCACAACCATCACCACCATCATCAACATTACCACCACCATCACTACCATCATCAAGATTACCAGCATAATCACCACCATCATCAACTTTACCACTGGCATCACCATCATCATCAAAACTACCATCACAATCACCACCATCATCAACATTACTACTACAATCACCACCATCATCAACTTTAACACCACCATCACTACCATTATCAAAACTACCACCACAATCACCACCATCATCAACTTTACAACTGGCATCAAAACCATCATCAACATTACCACCACCATCTCCACCATCATTATTGCCACCACCATCACCACCATCATCAACTTTACCACTGGCATCACAACCATCATCAACATTACCATCACTATCATCAACATTACCACTACAATCACCACCATCATCAACTTTACCATCACCATCACTACCATCATCAACATTACCACAATTACCACCATCATCAACATTACCACCACCATCTCCACCATCATCAAAACTACCACCACAATCACCACCATCATCAACTTTACAACTGGTATCAAAACCATCATCAACATTACCATCACCATCTCCACCATCATCAACATTACCACCACCATCATCAACTTTACCACTGGCATCAAAACCATCATCAACATTACCATCACTACCATCAACATTACCACTACAATCACCACCATCATCAACTTTACCACCACCATCACTACCATCATCAACATTACCACTGGCATCACCACCATCATCAAAACTACCACCACAATCA
>JAOBAT010015791.1:0-16981 GCA_026413305.1 Hydrozoanthus tunicans | reverse complement strand
TACCACCACAATCAACACCATCATCAACTTTACCACCACCATCACTACCATTATCAACATTACCACCACAATCACCACCATCACTACCATCATCAACATTACCACTGGCATCACCACCATCATCAAAACTACCACTACAATCACCACCATCATTAACTTTACCACTGGCATCACCACCATCATAAACGTTACCACCACCATCATCAACATTACATCCACCTTCAGCACCATTATCATCATCCCCATCACCACAACCGCAATTACCATTCCACCATCATCACCACTATAACCGTCTCTACAACTATCATCACCTTCATCATCACCACAATCATTACCACCATTTAAATCACCACCATCAATGCCACCATTAACATCACCATCACCCCCATCACTGTTATCACCACAAGTACCGTTAACACAACCATCACCATCATCACCACCATTAACACTATCACCAACATCGTCATCATCGCCACCACCATTACTATTATCACCTTCATTACCATCACAACTACCATCAACATCATCACCATCACCGACATCATTACCAACATGATCATCACCATCACTTTCACCAACACATACATTGTCAAAACTACAACTACCACAACCAACATCATCACTCCCTCTATCTCACTACTAGCGCTATACTAGTTCTGCAAAGTTTACAACAAAGAAATATCACGGGGTACCTAACTGGATTTTTCTTTTTCGCTGTTTCAACGGTGGACAACAGGAATGAATGCAGGAAAGGGTCCAAATTTTGTCCTTTCTGTGAAACCAAACAGACCAGAGAATTCCTATCTGCTGTTACATTTACCAAGTTGTGTTTGTTGTTGAGTATTTAAAGCCTAATTTGCTCGTGCATATGCAAATATCATGTTTATTTTAAAGTCCCTATCAAACTTATCTTTTTAAGTTCCAGATAGAATGCAGAACCCTTTATGACAGGTAATTTTCCAAAATTAAACTTTTGTTACATTTTTTGGACTTGAGGCGTGCAATGATGACGTAGCAGGAGGCATATGACGTGGCACGAGGCATAAAGCAGAGGCAATCTTTTTTATCTCAAAAAATTCAATTCTGGCTACAACAGTCACATTGTTATAACATTAATAAATGAAGTATTCCCTTGAAATTGTTTGAAATAAAAATGTTATGACGTTTTTTAACAGAAATAATTTTTTTGAACAAAAACCACATAACTCACTGCTGCTACGTCACAGGTTATCAGTCCCCGGCCTGCTCGGTCAAAATTAACATTCCAATCTTTTTTGATTAAAAAGCATACTTAGACGTAGGAATTTTCTTTGGTTATTTGAATTTTGAGTCTAAAAAGTCTCTATCGCTGCAATTGGTCCTTTATAGGTCTACGGTTCAGTTCAAGCAAAATGGACTCTAGAGTTATTGTGCTGAGAGTCATGTTACAGTTCTTTAATTTAAATCAAGTTCGGTTAAAAACCTTAAACGCCATCACTTTGTGAGTATACAGCAATAACTCAATTCAAGTTTTTTCATGAAGACGTCACTCATGGCTAACATGTTCTTTCCTGACGCCATGCATTCAGTGATCTTCAATAACCTAGATTCAGAAATTCTTAAAGTTATAGACTTGCACCCAGTCGCTTCTCTTTTGAAACGCTCCTCCCTCCTGTGTGCCTTTTGCGAGCCGTCCGTATTTCGTTCCAAAGGTTCCTTTGCAACATGAGTACGAGTCCGAAAGCAAAACAGATGATGTAACTTGACGTGGTTTACAGTTTTCTTCGTACGACTGTCAATGTCACCTGTTACCGAACGTAAACACGTTTAACCTGTTTTCTTATATCCTGCATAGCAAGCGTTTTCGTTGGGTTTTGTGGAGTTTTCCCATTTGGCAGTGCAAAAATTGGGGCGAGAGCAAAATACAAAAGGACACGGTGGGGAGGTGGAAGGAAACGGGGCGTTTTTCCACATTTCGGGGTTTGTTTCAGAGCATTTCCTTCCCCCCATCTGCTTCTCTCGTGTTTTGCTTTTGCCCCAATTTCCGCGCGGCAAAAAATGAAAACTTCGCCAACACCCAACTGAAACGCCTGGTACGCAGGCTAGTTTTCTTGAAATTCACGACACTATCAAAACATACCTCCTTTGTAAGCTTAGGAATCATCGACTTCATCTTTCCTTAAAAATGAAAATGTAAAGATTTTAGTATAAACAGTTGCACTTCCACCAAATTAGTCACCAAAGTGGCTTTCTCTCCCATGCATAAGCTAACCCTCCCACAATTCCAAAAAGTCTATCAAGGTTATCTGTTAGTGGCAAAGTCGAACTCACATGATCTCAATAAATGTTATCCAGCAGAGAAACTGTAAACCTTTCCTTAGAGAAAAGATTACCGTTTGAAATTTGGCTTAACTGAGGGGTAAAGTTAACCAGTCTTTGAACCAACCCAGCATCATAAAGTACATGTAATTAAGTTCTGAGAAGTGATAAACTCTTTATTAGGCGTTTGAAAAGAATTCTAAAAATGAAGGCAAGTTCTAACCTGCAATGTCCCCCATTGTGTCCGCTTCAAACATGTTTTGACATTCTTTATCAGGCGATAAAAAGTTGAACAACAGAGCGCTTCCCTTAACCAAAGGATTCTTTGCTAATACCTGTTTAAAACGAGATATTTTTTTAAATCAAAAGTAGGTAATAGGTGAGTTTATAGTTATTAACTACAACAGCGGAAAAATATCTAAAGAGGTGCAATTAGGGCGAGCTCTTAAAATGTTACCTTCTACATAAGTATAACATGCGACGGTTTTGTAGACCTTTTGCGGAACTTGCATTGGCTACATGACAGATGACGTCACATGATACCATCTTTAAGATAACCAACGCATGCTCTGAACTGATAATCAAAGAATTCTGGTCTACTTGATTGATTGATCTAATCAAACATACACTACAATGTAAGAAACTTCTGAAAAGTTTAAAACAGAACAACAGAGACCAGCAAAGACATGAACAAACGTATTGAATGTTAAACTCTAGATTCTTGTTGCCCGTGCAGTAATCCAAACAAAACCAGGTAAAGACAAACACCGAACTTTACACTGATCAGTAAAATTTACATCTAGAAATTTTAACCCCTTGATAATCGTATTAGAACTTGAAAAATAAACCGGGGAACCCTTTTAAGCCCCACCAGGGAGGGGGTTGAGAAAAAATCGACGCACCTGAAATACCAACACAACATTATAAATGTTATAAGTATTTACCTGAAGATACTTCTCAAACTGCACCCTGCAGCTTTCAAAGAAAACTTGTGGTTTCTTTGTTGAAACTTTTGCCCCGGCCCTCTTGGAAGGAAGATAAGAGTCGTCGATGGCCCCTTTAAAAAAGAGTTCGTTAGCTCCAAAAATCATTAGTTCTTTCACACAGCGGCTACTCAATCGTTGATGAAAAACAAATAACTAGAGAATTCTAAAAACTTAGATATTACCATACATTTAGAGACCTTTAAGCTTATAAAAGTATACTTATTTCTAAGTACAGTAACTAAATAACCAGCTTTCGTTTGTACCATGAAATTCTTCAAGCTTGCTATGGAGAACAAAGAACTCGTTGAAGCGCCTAAAAAGGAAAAACCATGGTTTATAGTTAAAATTTCGTGCATTTTCGTGAAACATAAAAAAGCATGTCAATTTGTTAAGTCAAAATACTTAAAAAGGGTTGGTCGGTTAGCCTTGAATTTCAATCTACGTCAAAAATAAGTGAACCTACCCCATCTCTCCCCTCCCCCCACACACACATAATATTGGTTAACGGTCGCAAATTCGTACACTTTGTATAGCATATACAAAGTTTTTTATAAGAACAAGTAAACTTTGCCGAGACTCGTTGTTTCTAATTTGTTGGCAATTTGAACCTCAAATTGTTCTTATTTCTATGTGTGGCTTAAATCGAAGAAATATTTATTAATACCTTTATTAAGTCTGTTTCCATATCAGCAGCTCAAATTTGATACTTCGGTGCATAACTCTTACGCCAAGGAACTCAGTTTGATCTTTCCCACGGTTCAGTGAGTTTCCCGCGCGTCGCCATCTTGAAATGTGGCGTGTTTTAGTTGCCGTGCCAGACCCCCTCTCGTTCATCGCTTAAGTTTCCCGCGTGCCGCCACTTTTAAATGTGGCGTGTTTTAGTTGTCGTGCCAGACCTCCTCTCGTTCATCGCTATTCACCGAGAGTGGGGACTGGCACTGCAACCAAAACATGTCACATTTCAAAATGGCGGAAATGTGCAAATTGCTTGGCGTTTAATAGATTTATGCGCAGAATTATCAAATCTGAGCGGCTGATACGCACAAAGACTTAGTAAAAGTGTTGTTTGAGACCAGCAATGTTATAGAGTGGACGATTCCATTGGGCAAAGTATCTTCCTTTCCAACACTTATCCCAGCTTCTGTACTAAACGGATATAATCCATTGAGTACCTCTGGGTAGAAACCGAACCATCGCATTTTAGCGAACAAATACACACCTGCAGCAATATGTACACACCACAGACACATTAAAAAATAGGCAGTCAAAGACTGCGTATGACTCAAGGCAGAATGCATAACAACGGTAATTTAAATGGAAGGCTCCAATCGTTTTTGCTCGTTGACTATTAGAATGCGATATTTCTTCGTATTAATCCGAAATAATCTGATTCGATTCGTAACCCGAGTCTTCGTTCTCTTAGCCAGCGAGATGTCCTTGACGACGATCACGTGTTTGAATAACTGCTAGGAACGCCTGCTTCAATTGAAATGGTTACAGCTCACTCATTCACTCATTCAAACCGATGACATAGTGACGAGAGGTCCCATAAGGCCTTTCGTCACAAAAACGTTTTGCATACCTTGCAGCATCCCATCTTGATCCTAGAAGAAACAAACCAAAGTTAGTACAGTAAACACCCGCATTAAAGAACGAGTGGTTTAAGAACACTCAGGAAGAAATTTTATTTTAAAAAATACCAAAGACATAAGAACAAATCCAGCCTGAAAAATGAAGATTGTTCTTATATAAAAAGCTGTCGGATTGTAGGACGGGTCATTATTCAGTTATTGTACATGACATAAGCCTAAGGGGAGGGGGAGGAGGGCTGGTGTATTATGAATTTCTTTGACTTTTGATGAAAATCTGCTACCTGCTACCAAAACTGCTACCTTTTCCCCAATGTCCCCCAATGTCCCCCCAATGTGGTATGTAAAACTTGCCATGACAAAAAAGTTAATTCTTTACACTCATAAAAACTTTGTATTTGAATTTTATTTCATCTGTTGAGTGTAAGTAGTCTTGCTCAGTATTTAATTATTAGAAGCAATCTTAAGAACAGCTTCAGAACACTTTCAGGCTGATTTTGCAGAAAACACCCAATAAAGAAAAACAAGATCAGCCTGAAACCTTAAAACAAGTGTTTTTTATGTGACATGTTGATTGTGTAACAAGCTATATGTACACAATTTAGACACAGTACTTAAAATGTCTCCTTTTCTTTTATTAGTTTTGTGTAAGTAGATTGAACACAAACAAACGTTGCGTTCAGATTTTCACTCTCGAACTTTTCAGTTTTTTTTACCAAAATCATGAAAAATCCAATTTTCACAAATTTGATATAAATACTAGTTAGTGTTCATAGAGGTTGCATTTTATTGAAGCAAATCAAACAGCACACGGTTATTTTAGTTTATCCCTTTCACCCCTAAGAGTGCACAATGGTGAGTTTGTAAATTCTCATAACTCGTGTCCATAATATTTCTATGTGTAACTTGGGAGAATTTAGTAATTCATCTTAAAAAGAGTTTTTGGTGGGCATCAAACTCCATACTCTCAGCACTTATCAGGCTATCTTCTCCTGATACTATAAGGAGAATTTAGATGTAGGATAAATGCAGTAGAAGTGAAAGGATAACAAGTCTAGCGATCCAGTACCTTCTGTTATGTCGGGTCTTTGTACTGATATGATATAAATTCCATTCTGTGAAATAAAAGACAAAAAGGAATTGCAGAATTGTTGGTAGCAACTAAAACTCGAGGTATTGCAGTTACGAAAGAGTTTGAATGCTAGGAACTTTGTATGTTCACCATAAGGGAAGGAAGTCGAGCTTTCAAACAAATCCTCTCAAAACCGAGCAAATTAACTAATTCACTACCACTAAGGTGATAAAGAAACTGTTGTTTAGTTGTTGAAACAGCGTAAAGATTATGCATCTTAAATAGTAGATGCATATTTAAGTACTAAGACGACCAATCAGACGTATGAATCAGCTTGCCCATTTTCATAATCATAAAAACTTATTTGTTAAGTAAAACCGATAATGAACTTGGTTCTTTCAAAGGCAACCAAGGTAATACTTTAACTTTATTATAAGGTGAAGAACGTCAATACTCCACGTACTCATGTCACGCAATCCCTACACAACCAAAAGTTACAGACTAGCCGTTTCGACTCCATGATAAGATGAGGAATGGCAACACTCCACATACTTATGTCACGCAATCCTTCTTACATTACCAAAAATTACAGCCTATCCTGTTTGGATTCCATGATAAGATGAGGAATGGCAATACTCCACATACCCATGTCACGCAATCCTTCTTACATAAAATTTTACCAAAAATTACAGACTAACCTGCTTGGATTCCATGATAGGTGAGGAATGACTATTATCCACGTACTCATGTTACGTAATCTTTACACGGCCAAAAATTAAAGACTTACCTGTTTAGATTCCATGATAAGAAGTGGAATGATGATACTCCACGAATACTCACATCACGAAATCCTTCCTACACTACCAAAAATTACAGACTCACCTGTTTGGGCTACACGATAAGGTGAGGGATGGCAATTCTCCACGTATCCATGTCACGCAACCCCTACACTACAAAAATTTACAGACTTACCTGTTTGGATTCCATAATAAGGTGAGGGATGGCAATTCTCCACGTATCCATGTCACGCAATCCTTCTAACACTAACAAAAATTACATACTAACCTGTTTGGACTCCATGATAAGGTGAGGAATGGCAATACTCCACGTACTCATGTCACGCAGTCTCCCTGAAGATGCTAGTCTTGCAATATCTTCTTCATCACTTTCAAGTTCGAAATCCTAAGGAGACAAAAGCCGAAACAATTCTTTATCTTTTTTAATCTACTGTGCTTATCAGCATCTAACTTTTAGTTACACAGTCAAAGGAAAGCAAATTTGTAGTGAGATAAAGGGGAATGATTGGTCAATGAAAAATGCTCAAAAGGAAGCCCAAAACTCTTTCAAACAAAGTGCACATGAATTCTAGATGGGATAACTGACAAAATAATTTGTCTTGTTATGGGCTGAAAGGCTGGTTCCACTTTGCTTTTATTTATCAGGATTAGCGAGGCTTTTGGTTTACCCCAAAGTTTCACTTGTGAAAAAAATAACACCTAGGTTTGTACCGTTTGCACATTGTTTCCAGACAAAAGAAGCAAAAGGAAGAAGGAATCAAAACAAAATGTCTGTAGCGCGTTAGATCGACCTCTGTTCAAGCTAATACTCTAGCCATTTTCTAGGACTGCATGACCAAAACTCCCTAACAAAAGTTCCTCCCCGCGCAACATGCCATTTCTTATCTATACCGCAGTAATAGAATTCAGGTACAACAATAACAACTCAGTTTGTTTCTACAGTAAAAAGTACATCCTGTATACTTACCGGAGGGGTGTTTACTGGATCAAACAGATCTTCCTCGTATGGCGGGGTTTCTTCACCTAAATGAGACATGTTTTGAAAGAAATGGGATGTGGATACTTTCTCGCGCCACAAATTAGAATTAGTAACCTACATCCCCTTCTTTCCGTGATTGGGTTTGAATATTTTCTCGAATTAAAAATTAGAAGTAGTAATCCCTACCCCTTCCCCAGAGAGATTACAGTTCCTTTCGAGGTTGCATACTTACAAAGTATAAACTAAAACAAACAAGGATATTCAATAAGCATCTTTTCATGAAGAAACCAAACATGATTACCCGTGTAACTTCCATACTACAGGCCCATTTTAGACAGTCATGTTCTTGTCTGGACAATGTTTGAGATATGGAACAAGTTCATGCTTCGATCAACACGATCACCTTTTGCGAGGTCAAACACTGAAATGCTGTGATTAACCTAAGACAAGCGTAAGAGAAAAAGCCAAGAGCAGTCTACATTTCCAAAAGGAGTGTGGGAAAGTGTGGAAAAGCTGGAAATCAGATTGCTCGGCTTGTTTGGGGATTGGTTCGTTCTCTTTCTCTGCTAGTCTGGAGGGTACTTGCCTTTAATTCTATATTAGTTTTGAGCAAAAACAAAGTAAGAACAATAATGTACAAGGCCTTGAAATGTTTTATCTCAGTGGGTTCATTCACATAACTACCTACTGTATGACATTAAGCTGTCTTTCGACATTTGTAAACATGGTAAGCCTAAAGCTTCTCAACGGTTGGTCATAACACATAACCAGTCAAAAGCTCTGAACCAAAAACATACAACTAGTTACAGATTCGAGAATCTTTACTTCATAATTTTTTCATTAAAAGTTCACCTTAGATTGTTTAGAATTTTACTAGTGCAACATGATTGCTTCTGAATGAATCAAATTATAGGTATTACCTTACCTTAAGAAAACGGCCTTCTAAATCCCATGCTATTTAAAAACTTTGTTCCTATTTGTTATAACCTCTTAAGTTAAAACCGCAAGTTGCCACAAAAATTGTCTGGACATGAGTTGTTGAGGAAATGAATCGACCTACCAAGACGAGCACAATGAAATAGTAGATAACTCATAGGGTTTCAGGTATTGATTAAATCGTCTTCTGGCCAAGTAAGGATAGCCCAGAAAACAGGTAATAGAATTGAATGATACCATAACATTTTGCTGATACTGTAACAAAATGTTTACCTTTGATAGGGTTCAGAACTTTGTCTTTTATCTTGCTTGCGAGCTTCGACAAATCAGATAATGGTTCAAACTTTTTCTTGTTTGTTCTGCAAATGTTTAAGAAATTGACATGTATAATACCTCGCAAAAAGCAGCAAAATTAGTCCAATAATTCAAATCGCTAAAGTAACACTATGCAATAATTTGAGTATTTTGCAAAAACAACAAACCTTAACGCGGGTCGAGTTAGAGGTCTTGCTGGCAAACGACTGCCACACAACAGAGCGAAATACTGTAAGATAAACAACCCTATTAATACTATTTTTTTACAGAGAAGTGATAAACACATCATCAAGCAGGTAGGCCCCTTCGTCTACAACAAACAATCAAAACATTTGAAAAACGAACCTTGGGTTGTGTAAGAAGCTATTTAAAACCTACATGCTAATTTCTCATTTGCAGTTTTATTACAAAAAACAGAACTTGATTCGAGATTGCTGGTAACTCAATAATGGACTTGATTTAACATTCTTTTTCATTGAACTTAAAAACTGCTTTCAAAAATTATTGCTGACCAAAAAGCCGATCAAGTGCAACAACAATATCCACTGCTGTGTTTGGTCCATGCACAACTTCATTGCTCCCTCTCCTGCTCTGTCAGAAAGACCTGTGTATTTTTAGATATTTAACTTTCACCAACAGGAAAGTAATAAATAGGAGTTCTTTGGTTGGTTCTAAGTTCTTAGGGCGCTACCTTCCACACCGCTACTTACATCATCACTCTGGTAAAAGAGAGGCAAAAAAGTGCTTTCCAGCAAATTGTAGGATTGTTCAAAGGCCCTGTGTATAGAAGACGAATACTAAGTTACAAATACACTGAAAACTCAGCTGTGAAAGATAGTTGTTGTCAACTATTAAAAGATGACAACTAGCCATCCTAACAAATAAAAAAATCATTTATCTTACCAGTATAACTAGAAAAGCTACAACTATGATCCTGGTCCTATTTAAATTCCATCCAAAGCAATAGATTCTAAATAATTTAGTTTCCAACCAAAACTTATCAACATGTTCGTTAACGAATAACTTTCCACATAAATTTTGCCAGTTTTTTTAAAAAACACGAAAATAAAGTGTCGAAATGTCAGTTTAAAATTGGGCTTGAACACGAAAACACCAAACCTTGATAGCAGTGAAGCCATTATCACTCTACTGTTCCGGTCCATTGGTCCCGCACTAACAAGAACTGAAAAGAAACAGAAAAACATACTTAAGAAAATGTTTCTAGATTTGGGAACGAAGGCATTTTTCATGTAATTTGTGTCTTGAATCTCCAGTACAACCAGTTAAGGTGAGGCATTTCACGCTTGAACACGTGAAGCCTGGATGCTGACAATACAAGGACATGCGACACAACAATAGACCAGCCAATCATGGTCCGAATATGCACACAACTCACCACATCAAAACTCGCGAATGTGGTAAATAAAGAAATCTTAACATATTTTACGCTTTGCAGTCAATAACCTTCGATACTATTACGAAACAAACGACTAAATACTTTTATCATTTGCTTCGCTTTTGATCATGCAGTCACAAGCTTGCTATTATTCCATAATAAGGCATTTAAGTAACTCAAAAAAACGCAACAAGATTGTCTTTTGACAATCTAAAACTATGGCCCTCTTATATTGGAAACTTTCACTAGTCCGCTTGTTTTTGCACTGTGAGAACAAATGAAAGCTCATGTGTTCCTTTTTATGCCATAAGCTTGTATGTTATAACTTTGGAACTTTAATCTCTTATTTAGGTAAACACAAGGTAACTGAGATAAAGATGTTTTACTTCAGGATTTCTTCGATGTTTGTAACACAACTGTTACATGTTACCTAAAACACCAGACTAGATATTACATTTTCGTGATTTCGGTAAGGAGCGTTGCTAAGTCCAAACGGTAGTACAATGAACTTGACCACACGAACCTCGATAATACCCTTGGAAAATTTGATGCTCTTTTAAACTACCTCAACTTACTTGTTTTTAGACCGTCAACAATGTCCGGATCAAATTTAATCCTGTCTACAGCCGTGATATCAAAATAGGTTCTGTAAATATCTTTTGCCTGCAACAAATCCAGATGCCTCGAGTTACTTAATACAATTGACTCATGTCCTAAAAACCTCCGTAAAATAGATTGGTGAACATAAATTACCAAGTGTTATTTCAAGTCTTCATTTAATCAAATTTAACTTTATTACTGGTAATATATGTCTGTTAAAAATCTAACTAATTATTACTGTCAGTGAATCAATCAAAACATACACTTCTCAGCAGTTTAACAACTATGTCAACAAACATTTTGAGCGACACAAAAACTTGAAGAAAAAAAATGGAAGAAATCTAATAATTTGTTTTCTTACAGATATCAGTTTTGGAGTCAAATTTTTTTTCTCAATCAAAAGTTGAGGATCAAGAATGTCAAACCACTTTCAGTTGCCTCGATATTTCATAATTTTATCATCCCCATAATCGTTAACTCCATTTCAAATGTACCTCTCTTGTGACATTACTTTCTTCCTCCTGAGTCATGTTTGGTGCGAAAACCCTCTTGTTAAAGTCCTCTGAAATATCACTTCAAATTAGTTTTTGAACAAGTAACACAATACAGTCAAACATCTCAAGACGGACACCTTCGAGACAGGCTCAACTGTCTGTCTTACAAAGGCGTAAATGACTGCATGGAAAAAACGGCAGGGACCATGATTTGGTGTCCGTTTAATAGAGGTGTTGGTCTTATCTAGGTTTCCTTCTTGAGGGGTTCGACTGTACTACATGTTGCAGGAGGTATCTGGTTAAGCTGGTTTCAATTAATCTTTATTGTACCACATAGTATGCATGGTAGAAATAAATATACACAAACACACGTTTTACCATCGAAATAAAATGTAAAATGATATTAATAACAGATTATCTATATTCTAAACTCATAGATAGAGACCAATTATGTTAACATCCTGGTTGTAAATAATACATTGTAATAAAATCTTCATAAACGTCGATAAACTTTAATAAATCTCAAAGAAAATTAACTCATTTTACCATCGAAATAAAATGTAAAATGATACTAATAACAGATTATCTATATTCTAAACTCATAGATAGAGACCAATTATGTTAACATCCTGGTTGTAAATAATACATTGTAATAAAATCTTCATAAACGTCGATAAACTTTAATAAATCTCAAAGAAAATTCACACATTTTAACATCGAAATAAAATGTAAAATGATATAAATAACAGATTATCTATATTCTAAACTCATATATAGAGACCAACTATGTTAACATCCTGGTTGTAAATAATACATTGTAATGAAATCTTCATAAACTTCGATAAAATTTAATAAATCTCAAAGTACAGCACCCATGCTCGGTTCTTAGGATCAATTAACCGTTTACACGTCAGTCAAAACGAGGCTATAAACATAATTGAGTATGGAATCAGTATAACTGGCAGAAACAGAAGAGAAGCTCGCCAATGACGACACACTCACCTACACTGAGGCAAAACTGTAACACATTAAGTGAAGCCTCTCCTTTCATAAACTGCATGAATGGAAAAAGTGCTGACTGGCTGTGTAAAATATCGGCCATGGACAGGTGAAGAGCCTACAGCAGAGTAAAAGCAGTTTTAAGCCAAAATTAAAAAGAGAAGAAAACTCTAAAATGGTCATACTGGCTTATAAAACGGCTGGTGACAAAAGCTGCACCAAACATTTGCAAATATCAAAACGGTGTAAGCTGCAATGAATAAAAACGTCTTTAAACCAAACAGTGTCTGGGAGAATGCCATTTTGCAGCAAAAAGGCTAACTTCGATAACTGTTAATAGGTCTGAATCCTTATGCTGTTAAACTTCCCAAATTAAGTTCACAGAAAAAAATATTAAACTAAATCCTAATCACAAGTGGTCGTTAGAGTAGTACAAGAATGGAAACACACTTACTGAGTTTCTAAATGGAACTCTAGGTTTGGCAAAGCAAGATAGAAAGGCAACTTGAGGTGAAGGTGGGTCATCAGAGGAAACCATCTGAAAATTCAAGTACACGCGATTTAGGATGCAAACTTGAACAAATTTAGGCAGCTTCTACAGCTACACTGCATTTTCAATACTTTGAGGTGTATAAATAATGGCAATCGAAAAGACAAACAGTAAAACTTACTGGTTCTTCATCCAATAGCACGAGAAGCATTTGGTTGACAAAATCCTACAAAAGTCAAAGATTTACAACGTGACCGTAAATTGAAAACACACCATAACGTTTATCGCAACTACCTACACAAGTTTTTTTCAATAACACTCGCCTTGTAGTCTTTAATGTTTTAGATGCGTGAAATCTGAATTGAGACCAAAATAGCACAGCAACATAACTTTAAGCTAAGGATGAGATAACGAACGGAATAGTCAATGAATTTCTTGGTAGGTCCTGCTTAATACTCTTTCATCAATTACTCACTGGTTCTGACAGTTTGTCCATAGCACTAAGAAGAACTGCACCAGCTAGAAGTTCTTGCAGTAATGTAACAAGGCTCCTGCAGGGAAAAACAAGTTGAGTTAGACTTGAAGTATCAAAAATATAAAGCAAGGAGGTGATTTATAAGAAAACCATTTTTACTTATTGCAAAGACCATCAACAAGAGATTTTGTAAACAAATTAAACAAAAAATCAAAAACTAAAAACAAAGTTACATAAGCAAAAATAAGAAGGAAAAAGGAAGGAAAAAATAAGGATAATTCATGAGGTTCAACAAAAGATTAATGCAACCTTTTGTTATTGCTTACTGCTACTTTACTACAACTATCTTTTAGAAAAAACATCAGTAATCCACTCAAACGTAGGCCTGACGTTGCATGGCTGTCTTTGCTTTCCATAAAACTTTACTATACATATGCATCCCTGAGTTCTACTCCAGATAGCTTGAGGTTCTGTTGTAGGACCTCCCGGCAGCTTTTCCATGGCCTTCCTTGATTTGTGGACATGGCAACACAATAGCCAAGCCAACAGCAAAGTCTTCAATGGAGAGCCTCAGGCAGAGTTCCACAGATACAGTTCTCAAAAATGTTAACAAATGTCTTAAGCTAAGAACTAAATGAAGACGTTACAGGCATGGGAAAAAAATCATTTTGAAAAGTCAAAGATGAAAATAAACATAGAGATGCTGTTTATTTGCATATTCCTCCAAAGATAACCTTTATAACTGGTTACAATGTTATTCGTGGTCGTCTTTGATTCAATTTCTCATTCTTTTCCTACAGATGATGTCTCTTAAAAGATCTCGCTTGAGGCACAGACATCTCCCTTCAACATTTATACATCTTCCGATAAAGTATGTGTTGTTAAGGATAGTTCTCAAAATTAGTGTAACATTCATACTACACCTGCAATGAAGAGAGTTGGGTGGAAGGGCTATTGGTAAAATTGTCTCCGAGATCTTCCTTAGATAGTGCAACTCAGCAGGTCGGCTGTATAGTGCACAATGTTTTCTAGACCCAAGAGCTTCAAGAAAGGCCCCCTGAATGTCTTCTTCATATTTTCCTACAGGCAAAAAGAAAAAGGTAAATATAAGTTAGTTCTTAGCTTAACATAAAAGTTGACAGCAGTCAACTTTTGGTTTATAACTAGGTTAGTTGCTCAAGGTTCTTTTACAGTTGGCTCAGTTTGGCATTTGATGCAATGTCATCAAATACCACATCAAAACTTCTCACAAGAATCTTCCCTGAAAAGTAAAGTAATAAGTTACAACCAAAATGACGTTATTTGTTTTGCCGTCATCAAAATGGACAGCTTGGTGAATTCCCTGATATATGTTTCCTCATTTAACTTCTTTATATGCTGTGCTTTATCAGTGAGATCAAGCAAAACTGTTTCAGAAGTTGTTTCCCATAAAGTTGTCAAAACCAAAATGTTCATTTGCATGATGAAAACCCTCGTAGTAGTGAGATCCCTTTCCGCATCCAAATCCCCCCATCCCAACAAGCCTCACCTGATTGTTTTAATTTCTGATAGAAGCTGAGGTGACGAAGGCCTTCCTTTGCAAATTTATCAATGACTACATTAGGTATATCAACCTGAAAAACAAAATAGATAAAAAGTTACTACTATCCCAGAGTACAACTGAGACTGAATGAGGGAAAATTTTGCAGTGTATGTGAAAGGGAAACATGTATATGAGGCGTAGTGAGGGAAGAACCCACAACATACGTGAGGCAGGTAAGGAAGGTTCTGAAGTATATCTGAGCCCCAATAAGGAATGTTCTGGTGTACACGTGAGGGAGAGTAAATGTAAGCACAAATAGGGGAATGTTCCAGCTTGCATGTGTGGCAGAGTACATGTGAGCTCAAATAGGGGAATGTTCCAGAGTGGACGTGAGGCCCAACTAGAGAATGTTCCAAAGTATGGGGGAAGGTTCAGATAACAGGTGAGGCCCAGTTGGGGAATGTTTTTCACCAAAGTCTGCGTGAGGCAGGGTACATGTGAGCCCCATTTGGGGAGTTTTCCAGAGTACACTTGAGGCAGAGTACATGTGAGTTCAAATAGGGGAATGTTCCAGAGTACACTTGAGTCCCATCTAGGGGAATGTCTCCTAATACATGTGTTAGAGCCTAGTAAGATACTAGATTATATGTGAGTGTCTATAAGGGAAGGTTCCTTAATTTTTTTGGGCCAAATGAGGTGGGTCCCAGAGTATATGTGTTGTCAAGTGAGGAACCAGGACAAAGAGTACCCAGTTAGGACGTTCCCAGGTTTCCATTATATGTACATATTAATGATACCAATCTTTATTTACTGTACCTTTCTAATCCTCCTCAGCAGGATAGATGCTATATATCGAATGCTTAGCCTTAATTCATCAACACAGCATTCATCTGAACTCACTTCCCTAAAGATGAAGCAAATGTTAAATCTGCTTTACATTTACCTTTTCATTACGAAGGTATTGCACACATTTATAGAATACTAGACAAAACATATAAACTGTACAACTAATAAATAAGCTCACATAAACAGTGAACAAAATACAGTCCTGATAAAACTACATTGTCCAAAATATTGTTAACTTTTTACATGGTTTAAAACAGTTAATATGGAAGCTAGGTCAGATTATCTGTGTAGGGAACCTCAGCCTTTTTTACAACTGTTCCGTGCTGATGAGACCATAGAAAGCCAAAACAGCTGTTCATAGCTGCTATCACTCAAGCTCATTTTATTGTTTCTTAAACGTAGTTCCTAGGGTTGTAGTCTGCTACCCCTGTCGCCTTAGTGTCTGCAACTACAATGGAGTTCTGACTTGACTAATAGTAAAGGCTGGAATAATGGTACAAAGTGGAAAAGGACTTCCAGCTTTAATAATAGTACAGAGCAAAATAAAGGTATTGAGTGTAAGATATTAAAAACTCATAATAGTATAGATGTGTATCAGTGTAGAAAAGTCCAGTAAAAATTGTCTGCTACCATTTGAAAAAGTTATTGCTTGCTCTGTGCTAGAGTAGGGCATACCCACACAGACAGACTCTTTAAACAGTTTTAAAATAATTAAGCCATTTAGTTTGTTAAGAGTTATTGCTAACAGAGTAGCAGACTGGCACAGCAAGAGTGGAAAATATCGAAAATTGATAAACATACAGTTTTTAATTAAGCTTTATAGAGTGGACTTTTCCTCCAAAATAATAATCAAATATGTATGAGTATTAGGGATTCCAGAGTAGTGGCTTCAAGTTACTTTAAGCATTCACACCGTGTAGTACTTGTGGTTTTAATCTTCTAACCACATTCACATTTGAAGTTACTCACTCACTCACAGTTTAAAATAGCATCCTCCATGAGTAAGACCTATTTCTGAAAGTGGTTTTAACAAATGTTCCTCTGTAGTCATTTGAGGAAACACAGTCTGATTACACAATATGTACACATGCCCATCAGAGGGGGCTTGGGGTCCGCTTTATAGTTTCCATGTTAGAACAACTTTGGATTTTTTGAACACTGATTGCATGTCTATGCTATGCTCTGCT
>JAOBAT010015680.1:0-32188 GCA_026413305.1 Hydrozoanthus tunicans | reverse complement strand
ATCCATTTTCTATTCTCTCACAGAAAATAGATTTGTAACCAATCAGAGCGCGCGTTACATCAGGATTATTTTCTAAATAATTTTAATTTAACAACATAAACTTTGTCAATTTACTTCGGCTAAGATGAAAGGGAATGTTTGGGCTTAAACCAGTCTTTAATTACTTGTTGTCGTTTTTTAACTGGTATAAATACCAGCAGAGGTACAGAATCTGTTTTGTCTATAATCATTGGCGTCAGGTAATTAATCACTGGCGGGTAGTTTTTGACTTCACAGTTGCGACTATAATTTGAATATTTTTCGACTGAAAATGAACGGGACGAGCTTACCAAATTAATTTTCACAATATACATAGACTGCTTTATACCAAAACTATTTCTGTAATTTAAGAATGTTATGAAGAATTTTCTCTCTTGTGCGGTTTTTTTGGAGCATTTTGTGATTGGTTTTGCTTGCTTTTTGAACTTCTGCTTAGTGATTGGTTGATCAAAATTTTGAAATTATAGAACGATTTACAATAACTGAACGATTTATGCTGAAATTGTGCTCAGTTTTTATCGGTTTGAGTACGAACTAGACGAAATTAGGAAAATGAGAATTATTTCCAAAATTTCGTTTCCCATGGCAACCAACGACCCTCGTTTCAGGCCCTACTCCTTACCTGTAAAAAGAGGTCTGGTTATTAGATTTCAAACCTTTTTACGCCTCATTTTCCTTTAGAATTTATGTATCATTTAGCTTGATTAACCCTTTCAGCCCCAATCAGTTATCAAGATCTAGCTTCTCCCTACATAACACTTAAATAGCTTTACATTTGGTTTTGAGAAAACGGGAGTTGATCAAAGTGTATACTGTTGTTACAGGTGCTGCAGATTCTCGGCCGCAATGAATCATATCTTGTGAAATTACCGCCCGGATACAGGTAAAACCGCCTATAGTTTCAGTGGTAGACTGCAAAACAACAGTCTCTTCCTTCGCTTGGAGATCGAGAATCCAAGCGCGTTCATCAAATAGGAGTCCTGGAAAAGGAAGCGGACGCGCGGACGGGAGCACATAGAATGGTTCCGCCCTTCGTCTTCATTCCTTTTTGTTCCCGCTCGCGCGCCCGTTTCTTCTTTCCAGGCTCCTATTTGATGAATGCGTGCGCTTTTACTTTCGATTTCCCGGCGAAGGAAGAGACTGTTTTGCAGTCTACTTCAGTCTCACGTTTAACTAATAAAAGCGAGAAACAGCCGTCACTGACGTCACGTCCCTCAACAGCAAACTGCGCAACCTCGTTTCATCGATGGGCCTTTATTTTTGTTAGTCTTAAGTAGTCATAAAGCTGTATAGGTTTTACAACCCAATTAAATAGGACTCTGAGGGCCAACGGTTCAACGCCCTTTCCGAGAAGAAGCAAAGGTCCAACCGTTTTCAGGTGTTAAAGCAAAGGCAACACCTTCTCAGACATTTATAGGCCCTGCATCCAGGAAGTTGAACCAGGGCCTCCCGCACGACAGACGGGCGCCATACCGACTGGGATAACCAGACGGCTTCAAATTTTGAGTTTTGGACAAGATCACCTGATTCAAAAATTTTACACGCTCTATTTCTTTTAACAGAAGCACTCTAAGACTAAAGTGAACATCTAAACTTCAGTCCCTGTTGTATCGGTAAATTCTCCTAACGAGAGCTCATACTTTCTTTGAGCAAACTTGGGGGAATTTTTTCAACTTCTTGTTTCGTTTGATCAGTTTTCGTTTTCTCAGTACCAAATGACTTACTTTGTACGTGTTATGTGAAGAGAAGTTAGATGTTGATAGCTGGGACTCACTCTATTTATACCCGTTGTAGGATATGGCAGCTCGTCACCTCGGTGTTAATTTTATTCTTCGCCGTAACGGTAAGTACTCGCAACGAAAATTCAATTATTTTATTTATTTATTTACTTTTACAAAATTATGTCCATGTATCGTTTTCTCACAACTGCCCTGTTTTGTACAGACCCTCGCGTTTCCGGGAACCTGTTTAATCGCTTTTGGTATCAACGATCCTCTGGCTAGCTCATTATGTGCCAGGCTGCTTGGCGGGGCGCTCATAGGTAAGGCAAGACCCTGGGTATAGGTGAACACGTTTTCTTTCACTGGTTTTCACACAAATAAAAAGACAAGAATATCGAACAATAACAGCAGTGGTCTCGACGTTTGTTTTTAGATATAGGAGAAAGGAGGGGGGTCGGGGAGGGGGGGTGGATTAGAGCCAAAAGTGACTTTCTGACCACTCTTAGTACTTAATATTTTTTATGATATCACCGTCCCTATTTTGAAATGTTGAAAACCCTTTTTTAATTTGAGGTCAGTGTCAGCTGCTTTCACAGTGGTTCCCCCGCTTTAGGACCACCTCATCAATAAAACCTCCCCGTTAATACCATCACCCCGTTAGAACGGTCACTTTTTTTGGGTCTGGCCCGTTGATGAACGTATTAACCAGAATCCACTGTATGTAGGTATTGCCGTTATCTCATGGAATACGGAGCCCTTGTCCGCGTCTGTTGTGTGGTAAGTAAGTTATTACACAGTTATAAATAAACCGACTTGCGTAAATTCCGAAATGTGTACAGCGGTTTCTAATTGTAGTAGCTCTAGTTTTAAGTTTGCATAGGACTCTTGCTGCAAAACAAGCTAATTATGTTAGACTGGATTATGTTAGGCTATAAGAATTTGATCGAAAATGCAATTCAAGAGCATTTGCACTGAGAAGTATTACTGAGCGTAACAGTCGCCATGTACTATGATTCTGTGGACTGATAAGTGGGCGAACAGTTATTGGTAAATGTACCGGTCGTCATCTTTTTCAGCATGGTGGGTTGGTTAGTGCGCTAGGAACTGCGGGAAATTACACCAGTCGCCATCTTTTTCCCGCGTGTGGTGGGTTGACTAGTGCGCTAAGAACTGTGGGAAATTATACCAGTCGCCATCTTATTCAGTCCCTTAGATTGGTTTCCAAGGGTTTCAAATAGACATGAACCAAAAATCTTTCTTACTTTATTGTTTTTTTTTATTATTAGGAATACTTTGATGTTGCAGTACATTTATGCGGGAATTGCCAGTCTGTGTAAGTATACGAAGGTTGTATGTTTAGCATGAGTTAGTATTGCTACTGTAGAGGTCTTTAAACTGTTCGGTGGCGAGCACTTGCCGGTTCTGTTACTCGCTGCTTAAGGTCATTGGTGATTCGTTTTGAAATTATAATCGTAAAAACGGTAGAGCGTGACTTGATAAGCATGTAAAAGTCCGGGTTAGGAGTGCCAAGCCTAGAAATAGCCGGGTGAGGCGTGACAAGCATTGAAATGGCCGGGTGAGGCGTGACAAGCCTGGAAATGGCCGGGTGAGGCGTGACAAGCATGGAAATGGCCGGGTGAGGCGTGACAAGCATGGAAATGGCCGGGTGAGGCGTGACAAGCATGTAAATGGCCGGGTGAGGCGTGACAAGCATGGAAATGGCCGGGTGAGGCGTGACAAGCATGGAAAATTCCGGGTTGAGGCGTGACAAGCATGGAAATGGCCGGGTGAGGTGTGACAAGCCTGGAAATGGTCGTTTGAGGCATGACAAGTATGGAAATGGCCGGGATTGGCGTGAAAAGCATGGAAATGGCCGGGTGAGGCGTAACAAGCATTGAAATGGCCGGGTGAGGCGTGACAAGCCTGCAAATTAAATGACTAAGGTGTGACGCGATGGGCGTTGGAAGGCCTAGGTGTAACATCACAAGCATGGGAGTGATCAAGGGTTGGTATGATAAGCACAGGGAAGGCCGCAATATGGCATGCGTGATGAGCAAGAGAAGGATGGAGTGGCGGCGTGAAATGGGAATAGTCGATAGTTGGATAGATGAGGTTTGGCTCTTCAAGCATTGAAATAGGCGAGGTTAGGGTGATAAACATGTGTACTACATTAACAATTTAAGCTGCTTATATGGAAACAGTTCTATTTGAGGGAAATAATGCTATACATTGAAGGATTCCTTTAGTCCACATTGATTTCCTGCCTAGCTCACCTGTGCCACAGGTGGACAATTATCACTACATTCTATCGTTTCTCGTTAATCCTGAAACACTTGTTTTGTTTTCTGTCTCCTAAAACCTGTATTACTTGTTTTCTTCTGTCTCCTAAAACCTCTTCTGTTTTCCTCAACCTGTATCACTTGTTTTCTCCTATCTCCTAAAACCTGTAATTTTGTTTTCTTCTTTCTCCTAAAACCTGGAACACTTGTTTTTATATCTCTCCTTAAACCTGTAACACTTTCTTTTACCTTTCTCCTTAAACCTGTTAGACTTGTTTTTACCTTTCGCCTAATACTTGTAACACTTCTTTTCTTCGGTCTCCTAAAACCTGTAACACTTGTTTTTACCTGTCTCCTAAAACCTGTAACACTTTCTTTTACCTTTCTCCTTAAACCTGTAAGACTTGTTTTTACCTTTCGCCTAAAACTTGTAACACTTCTTTTCTTCGGTCTCCTAAAACCTGTAACACTTGTTTTTACGTGTCTCCTAAAACCTGTAACACTTGTTTCGTTTTGTTTCTTAAAACCTGTAACGCTTGTTTTTACCTGTCTCCTTAAACCTGTAACACTTCTTTTTACCTTTCGCCTAAAACTTGTAAGACTTCTTTTCTTCGGTCTCCTAAAACCTGTAACGTTTGTTTTTACCTGTCTCCTTAAACCTGTAACACTTTTTTTCTTCTGTCTCCTAAAACCTATAACACTTGTTTCGTTTTGTTTCTTAAAACCTGTAACGCTTGTTTTTACCTGTCTTCTTAAACCTGTAACACTTGTTTTTACTTGTCTCCTTAAACCTGTAACTCTTGTTTTTACCTGTCTCCTAAAACCTGTAACACTTGTTTTAACCTCTCATACACTTGTTTTCCTCTGCAGCATTAATCTGCTCGTTTCTCAGCCGACCTTCCAAGTTCTTGTTTGTTGTGTTCGTTCTCCATCTGGTACTTTTTACCGGAAGTCTCCTCTACTTCATTCAAATAAAAAACCTCCACAAGCCGCAACCGGAAAAACCAAACAGGTTAAGCGAACCAGAGGAAAACCACGTCGACTGAGAAGAAAAGACAAAGCCCACCATCCTCGTGACCCTTGTAGCTTTCCAAAACTTTTGTCACAGAAGACAGCTGCGTGACGGTTAAATATTGTTAGCGTGACAGTAACGCCAATCGGCTCAAGTGGTAACTTGACAGTATTACAAACTAAAGAAATAATTTTATAAACATTTTGGCACTTATTGCTTATCTGCCAGAGAATAGCTGACAATGAGCGGTTTATTTCATTGCTGTATTACAGCGGTGTGTTAGTACGTATGTTATTGAACGCATAGTGTAAACGTTTATTGGTTAGAGTAACGCAAACGCTCTTTTTCGTGTGTCTGATTTTATTTGTCTTGGACACAAATTAAAAAGATTTATTTTATTTAAATTGTCAATAGTCCCTTTGGGGTTAGAGATCACGTGTCCAAACTTACCTCTAAGAGTGCCCAAAGATGAGTTTGTAAAATCTCCCAAATTAAGTCCGTAGTATTCCTATGAGAAGTTTGGGAGAATTTCTTAATTCATCTTCAAGATTTTTTGGTGGATAATCAAATTTCATATTCTCAGCACTAACCAGCTTGTTTTCTTTTGTTTACTGTAAGGAGTATTTAGATGTTGACAAATGCCTTAGGGCTGAAAGGGTTATATTAGTTAGCGATGACAAAATGATGTTAACTCAGAAATGGAAAGAGCAGGTTAAATTAATTAGAATGCGTAGTTTCTAGTCTAAACGTTAAGAGTTTAAAAAAATAGGCAGTCGAGGACTGCATGGGACTCAGAATGAAGTGGCTGTAATTTTCTTTATTGATTAAAAATAGGAATATCTATTGATAGTAGAATGCTCGGAGTATCATTCTCTTCAATAAGTTCTCTTATAACCGGTTCGTATGCATCTAAAGCAGCACTTGGCAGCATTCTTTTGTTGATCGGGTTTTTTTCGTGGGTTATTTCTCGTCGCTTTGTTGACAAAATATTGAAAATATTGACGCCAATAAATATTTTACATTAATTGAAATCACTTTATTTCACTATATCATCTAGTTATCTAGTTATATTGAATGTAAGGAGTAACTTGTGAAATCACTCGTAACCGACAATAATCCGACGTAAATCCGATTCTTGCTATCTGCCAGGAACGCCTGCTTGAAATGAGGTAATTGACATCTTTCTTACAAAGGCCATTACAATTGACGAAGTTCTTCGTCCCAAAAATGGCAGCGCAGATTTATAAAATCGAAGTATTTGTAACCAAGTGTGCGCGGTGTAAAGTGTATTCTATTTTCTTCTGCTTGCCTTTATTTTACACAGTTAAAGTCAATCGCTGAAACTTTGCCATCGTATTAATGCCAACCTGTTTTTTCCGTTTCTGAACCCTAGCTGATTGGTTTAAGGTAGCTATGTTGTCACGTGACTCCAACAAGGAAAGCGTCTATTGGATCCTAAATAATTAAAATTGTACCAAAGATTGGCATTTTTAAAGTAAAAGTCAAACTGTTTTCTGTAACAAATTGATTTTATCATTTTGTGATCAGGTTTTTGTAAATGAAATAGCTATGAAACTATTTGTTTTTTTGGCCAATAAAATTTTTCTTCCATGGACATACATTCTTAAGTGGTTGAAATCCTGTTTAAACTAGCTTGTTTTAAAAAACTTCTGTAATAGGACCTGATCATGAAAAGTAATAATACGTCGTTACTTGCAAGGTTCCTCGATCAGTCATTGTTAATGTATACCAACTTGTTGGGATACCATTGTTGTATGTTTTTGTTCGCCTTTTTCTTTTGTTTTCTGGTCTTGACCCTGCGCTAAACACAGTTTGAAGTTTTGAAATGCAAATCAACATTAGCCAGTCAAAACATTCTCACTAACACCTGAAGCAAAGAGACTGCAGGGTCGCTGTCCGGTCAACATAAAACAAAGCATCTTTGTACGTTCTCTCAATCTCTGCTTCCCTTTTGATGTTTTCCGGCATTCCTAACCAGTCCGTATATGATTAACTATGCTTCAATTAAACCATATAAGGAATTGCC
Organism: Hydrozoanthus tunicans; assembly: GCA_026413305.1. Taxonomy (NCBI): domain Eukaryota; kingdom Metazoa; phylum Cnidaria; class Anthozoa; order Zoantharia; family Hydrozoanthidae; genus Hydrozoanthus; species Hydrozoanthus tunicans. The sequence continues at coordinate 25,090 of JAOBAT010015680.1, read as the reverse complement.
CCTCGTTTTTTGCAAGAATGCCCGATTTTGAGTCGAGGATAGTTATTCGCAACTTCTTTGATGAATTCAACCTCAAATGTTCTTTAGATGTTTTTGTTTGTTTTTGTTGAGATTTTTGTTCTCCACGTTGATTTCAATAAATGTATTTAAAGAGTTCTCTCTTGAAGGCGAATAAGAATTCATCAGTGGTTGAGTGTCTCCTTAATCCTTTCAGCCCAATCTAGTTTACCAACATCTAACTTCTTACGTAACCCTTACAAAAAAGGTCACTCTGTAATGAAAAATTTGAACTTGATCAAACATAGAAAACTTACGTAGATGAAAAGCAAAATTCTCCCAAACTGTTTACAGGATAGGTATGGATTCTAGTTCGGAGAATTTAGGGCTGAAAGGGTTAAAGATGTACAAGTGTCACTAGTTGTTCTGGATCAGCCATCAACGCTGTTCCGCGCGATATATATTAGGCATATGTATTAGATATTTAATAATATACGCATAAAATTATATACACAGTTCTTATTGGCCGAAAGCAGTGCAGTTAAATAGTAACACCAGTGCAAAAATGTGTAATACCAGTGCAAATTACAAACCAAAATTATGGAATATTCTTGGCTGAAAGACAAAAGCAGACTTTATAAGCCAAAGACATCGCGTAAAACGATGACGAAATTTGTGCGGAAACTTTGAAAATTTTCGAGAAAAATGGCCTATGAACAAAGTCAAGTATTTATTTCGGCGACAGCCGATGTTATTAGAGCTGAGAAATGGTGCAAAAACGTCAACACTTTCAAAAGTACGACGTTTTGGTACAGTGTACGGAAGACCTGGAGTGAAGAAAAAAACATTGTTTTGAAAATGGAGGAACATGAACCGGCTTAGCTAAATAAATTGCTCGAGAAATGAAATAAATATATATTAGGTTGAGAAATATTATTTCGTTATTACTTAAAATTAGCGCGGTACGTTAGTTAGCTTGGTTTTTTAAAAAAAACTGTGTTAATTTGTTCAATGTTAGTTTGCTCTCCGTGGAAATTCAACATGCAATACTCAATGCCGTGTGTAAAATAATCGAAGGTAATTTTAAGGCCTCATCTTTGCAAACAGCTTGAATTTCTTGTGAGAAGATTCTAGGTTGCTCTCAAATCTACCATGCACTGCATCTGGTTTTGTTTTCTACTGAAAAACACCAACCTTTTGACTAAAGGCAGGGTTCGTACGGGCCCTGGAAATCCTGGAAAACCCTGGAAATATTTTGAAGCGCAGGAAATCTTTGGAAACCCCTGAAAAGGTTTTGGAAAGTTTCATTTCACAACTAATGTATTGCTACATGAGTCCATAGTTGTTTAAACAACTTATTGTGAACAATTTTAGATATAAGTTTAAAGAGCATTGGATTTTTGAAATTCTGGGCCCGGATCTTCAAAACCTGATTAGTGCTAACCCGGGGAAAATTACCATGACAACCAATAGGTTTTGTTAAGAGTTAACCCTGGGTTACGTTAAGTTAATCGGGGTTTTGAGGAACCTGGCCCAGAAGGTGTACGAACCATGTTAGGCCCGGTTTCCATATAGTCGCAGCAGTGGCAGGAGTCCGCGACTGCTGCTACTGTTGAGACTGCTGCGACTCGATTTGCAAGAATCACCCGTGTTCTTACTCTGCGACTGCTGTAAATTATGTTCGCTACGCCGTGTGTCAGCAGCCTTGCAATGTTCATAGTTCTTAGTATTATTTTTAGTTTTACAATTTATTTAACTACACGGTTTCTTATAAAAAACGATTCTTACAAAGAAAAGAGTTTAGTGGTTGCTCGACGGGATTAATCCAAACTGGCGAGTGTTAAGAAAAAGACAGTTCGAGTCCTGCAGGTTATAATACCAGAGGAACACAGAGGCACCAGTTGCTATTAAATGTGTTTGGTAATCGGGCTTTATGTTATTTTTCTGTCTATTTTTATTGATATTTTTTGAATACGCATCCCCTCTAATAAGCACCCGGGGACTTAACAGAGCGTTTACGCCGGTTTATATAGGAACCAAATTGCTTCAAAAGGCAGAGTCCTTTACACTTTAAACCCTTTAATTCCCAATCGAACTGGTGTAACTAGAGCGTATTTGTTTCACTGAACAGGTTTACTTTACTTTTCTTCTACTTTTCATCTTAAGATAGTTCAATTTGCTCGATTAGTTCTCATTACAAAATGTCTTGTACATGTTTTGTAGGTCTTTGTTCGTCGATTTTTTTGTTTACTAGTCTTAACGGCGCACAAAATAAGAAAATGTTTTTGAAAATGCAAATCAACGAGTAGCCAGTTAAAAATTTGTCACTAACAATTGAAATAAAGAGTGTGTGTCAATCACGGTTTGTTCAACCTACAACAAAGCATCTTCGATTTCGTACATTCTTTGTATTTCCCGTTGTATTTTCTTAGAAGTTTGTTGGCTTTCATAACCAGTCCGCTGTTTATTAACTATGGTAAAAAGAAGTAAAACCTTGATAAACTGGCTAGGGCTAAAAGAATAATTATTTATAACAGTATCAGTTCTTAACAAGCGTTTCTAGTCTTTACAAGGTAGTAAAGAAATGCTAAGCAGTTAGAGAATTTTTAAAAGATCGTTTTGTGTCGGTTCTAGATTTTTTAGGAACTTTCTCACTCAAAAACCTGGCACAAACACTTTTAAATAAGACCACGCTAGCATGATAAAATCTGTCACACTTTAAGCAGTACAACACTGGATTGCAGATGTCGTTCAACAAAATAAAATACATTGAGAAGAATTCAAGCCATCGACTACCTGACGTGTCAGCTGCCACATAACTTGAGTCGGCCAATGCTATTCTAACCAAGAATGGTATAAAGCAGGCCACATAAACCGAAGCACACAACAAGGTAGAGATTGAGGATCTTACGAGATTGCTCTTAGCTTGACTTAATGATTTACGTTTACATTTCCGCTTGAAATTGGATAACTCGCTTGAATCAACAGAAACCGCAGAAAGCCTTGTTCTCTTCGGAGGCCGGACCAAGGAAGAGTTCTTCCATGTAGTATTCCCGGTGCACGCCCCTCCTGTTGGATTGTTACCAGCATTGAGGTCTTCCAAGCGTCCACTTGGAGAGCCGACTGGCGTAATTCCAACGGCTTCTTCCTCGATATTTACCCCTATATTGTAAAATGCTCCAATTCCGTTTTCTTGTTGGGAAAGTCTTTGAGATTCCACTTGAGCGACCTTGCTTGGAATCACCGAATTTTTTGTCTCTTCTCTCACTTTATGAACTCTTGTAGCGTTTGGAATCATGCTACCCTGGTTTAAACTTTTAAACGAAAGGAAGCTGAATCCGTTTGGGAGACGAACTACCTTACTGCGTGATCGTTTCCTTTTCGCATCTCTGTTTCTCACTAATGCTTTTCTTTGATTATCCTGGGAAGAATCTCTCAAAGCCAGGCTTTGTTGTTGCGTTGATAAAACGTCAATTTCTTTCGAACAGGTAGCTTTTTGCAGAAGGCTTTTCTTGAAACCGTTTCGATTCATTCTGAACAGATCGGTGTCTGATTTGCTACGCTTTCTTGAGTTTGCCAAAAATTGTTTTCTTGTTGACGCCTTGATGGCATCTGGTAGATCACGTCGTTCATTGGAATTATGATCAACAGTTCCACAAAGTGTTGTAAATGTTGATTCTTTTGACAAGACTTCCATTCCCTCGAGCTCGGAAGCAGTCTTGTAATCTTTCTCCTCGGAACGAAAAAGAAATTTGGGTTGATAACTCACCAGTTCTGCGTTGTAATCTTTAGAGTCCTTCCGAAATCCAAAACTCGACGCATTCTTCGTTTTCCTAAGGTTGTACTTCTTCAGCTTCCGCTTGTTTTGGCAACGTAAAGATAAATCTCTGTAGACTGCTTCCCGGGTTCTCACATTACCTTTTTCTTGACTTGAAAGGTTAACTTTTTCGAGTACAGTTAAATCGAGCATCGACTCGCTCGTCAGTGTAGCAATCTCCTTACCAGTTGTACTTGAAAACCCTTGGCTCAACTGTCTCGTTTTCTGTACACGAATTTGAAGGTTAATGCAAATAACTAAAGCAAACATGAATATAGTTCCCATCGGCAGGATTAAACTCAAGAGCCAGCAAACTTTGGCTTGTTTGAACGAGCTTCGCTTAAATTCCAAAAATGTTTGCATTCTCTCGCTGTTTTCCCATCCGGACAGAATTGCGACCTGGAAAAGAGCATCCGAGAATGCCGAGATTACCCATGCAGCGACAATTGATAAAAACGCCTTATGTTTCGTGTTCCACACATAGAACTTAAGTTGATGAGCGACCGCACAGTATCTGTCGAACATGAGAATCATGATCGAAAGAACGTTAAGAAAATAGAAGAAGCATTCGACAATTTGCAACGAATTCAGCACCAAGAAACTGTACTTAAGTTCACGGCTAGTCGGTAGGAAGAAATTAAAGAGGAGAAAACCATTTATAACTGCGTCTAATAACCCCTTTATGCCCAAATTAAGGATGGGGCAGTTAGCAGCAGAGCGAAGGTTTGGAAATTGAAACCACAGGACCACAACTAAGCCGTTTGTTAGAACTGTCAAAACGAGTCCAAGTGTCGACAAGACGCCTTGAAGAACTGACCGTTCTGATGTGAAGTTGTTAAGACTTTCGTTGGTCGTGTTCGACATCTCACTAATTCCAATCTCGCCAAAGGAAACTTAGTTTTAGGCAACACAGTTACTATAAGCAAGCCGAATTCGTTTTCTATCTCCTTAGTTATACTTTGTTCCGACTCTACTGAAGCTTTTAATATTGAACTTGCTCAACGAATTTCAATTTCCGTTGTGTTTTGTCTCTAGCACAACACCAAGAAGATTGATTTGGAGGAGGTGAAAGGATGAAAATTTGTCTTTTTAACGCCAGAATTCTTCAATTACCTTTTCCATTTACAAAGATCATTCTTAGGGAAATCTCATTTTGCTGTGCATTGTTTTACTCAGCCAGGCAGATGGCGTTTTCCCACAAAGTTTGTGATGTTTTTTCAAAAATGTTTCCTAAATGAATTAAATTTATTACGTTTACCTGTATAATTCGTAATGTAATTTTCAAATGCAATAAAACGATAAAATATCTCCACAAGTTTAAGAAGACTTCTTTAACTTTACCATTTGAACTTGTTTTGCAATTAGAACATCAAAAGCAAATAATGAACATTCCCTTCTTTTTGTTCAGTGGATAAAAAGAACAACTGTCTTGCCTTTTTAAAGAATTCTATTCTTGTTTCATTGGTAGATAACAAACCTTATTTTGACACTAACACTTGTTAATGAAAAATTTCCATGGTTGTACATAGTTGTTGCATTGCTTCTAAAATTCTCTGCTGCTCGCAATAATTTAATGCGACATTAAAAACAATTCAAGATCAAATCTGGTATTAGGGCGCATTTAGAGTCATAAATACGCGACCATTTCGATTCCTAGAAATAAAATTTGACAGAACTTTTGAAACCTACTTCAACTCACAAATATTATCATGCATTTCCGGTCCGTTACTGGATCAGTTCACAGTAAATTTCGATGTACAAGTTTAAGGTCAGGACTTTGTGGCGACTTTTTCGCATGTTTCTTACGATATCTCAGTCCTAATTGGAATTTACAAAATTGATTCGTTCAAAACACAGATGGAATGAACGAGATGCAATTTTGATACATTTTTGAATGAGTTTTAAAATTAAATTGAATTTTTTTCTCGAAGATTGGTAGTTTTAAAGAGAGTTTTGAATTTGGCGATTTTTTGGGAAGTTTAAAACTTAATTTTAAAGTTAATATTTGGTGTAAACTCGCCAAACTGTCCTCAAACCAAAGCTGTACTAGTCCCTCACAAGGAGGGACGGTTTGCCAAATTTACTCAATATTCATCTCATTCAATAGTCTTTTTCAACTTACTCACTATCCAGCAAAATTTTGGGTGTACCCGGGTTTTAACATTAATTTCAGTGTGCCAGGTAAATTGAACTGATGCCTTTCTTTAATGAGCCCGGAATATAAATCAGTTCTGGTAAAAACTGTCTTATACTACTTTTTAATCTTATTGCTAAATATTAGTTTAACACGCATTACCATAAGCAGAAGTTTTGTTCTCGAATTATAACAGTTCAACTTGTAGTTATAAACTCATTTTTAATTACTTAACATTGTTTCCGTAAACTTCTTGTGATCAAACTAAATTTAATGCACGCAATACTTAAGAACTTTGGATTTTTAAAAATATCAATAGCGAAAAGCGATGTTATAAGTTATTCCGGTTTGAAAATACCGCATAGAATGAACTTACGCCGGCACTTGCTATCAAGGTTTAACAAAAAACAAATATTTAAAAGATAAATCCAGTCGTAAAAATCGTGCAGCTATATAATCCTCTCGTTCGATTAAATTTCCTCGGATGCTGAAAGACTAGCGCTCAAATATCAGCTTTTTAGAGGGTCGGAAATGGTTTTTTCGTGTACCACAAACGTTGATATTTAATTCCCGTGTCTGTGGTTCGTGAATTAAAGAACTTATTTCCCGTAATCTGTGAACGAAAGTGTTGTCGTGATTTGTGAAATGACTAATCTATTTCTCGATATTCGTGAACTTAGGCTAGAATAAGCATATTTTTCGCGATATTTTTCTTCAATGTACCACGCATTTCAGATCCCGAACTCGAAAACGTATAAGGAAATTGGCATGTCAGTCTTGTACAAAGGTCAAATTCTACTTTTGGACGCAATGTTTTCTTAACAAAAAACTATTTATATTTATGGTATGTCACCTACCAGTAATGCAATCAATCTTTTTACTAGATTATGCAATACAAATGCCGCGGGGTTTCGCCGCTGTTTCTGTTTTACACAAGTTCTCAAGAAAATGCGAGGGGGAGGGTAGAGATTTCCTTCCCTGTTCCCTCTCTGGACGCTTCTCCCCATTCTTCTTCCTTCTATTCCCCTCCCCCCCCTCTCCATCCCCCACCTTCCTGCCGAAAAATCGTTTAGCGCTTTTTATCAGTTTATCCACAGGAAGCCCAGGCATAAAATCAGTGCGGGCTTAGAAATACAGTATTTGTACGAAATCACAAGTGAAGTAAAACTAAAAATTTGATTTTCAATAAAATTTTACTAACCTTGGTCTGATGTTGTTTTTGGTTGTCTGTTGTTCCTTTCTAGCTAGTTTTTTCGGTTTCTAAACAATTTCGGTGCCTTCTGGGTTCACTCGTACGACGGCACCAAATTCGTTTAGAAACCAGTAAAATCCAGCTACAAAGGATCAACAGACTACCAAAAACAACATCAGACCAAGGTTAGTAAAATTTTATTGAAAATCAAGTTTTCATATTTACTTCGCTCGTGATTCCATGTACAAATACTGTATTTGGCTGCCTGTGGTTTATCGAAGCAATTGAACCATCTTCTTTGAGCTTGTCTCCATGCACTTGACCTAAAAGTTTCTGGAATTTTTTAACTTGTTGAAACTGATGACTTTGGAAAGATTTCGTGAAAGTTTGGAAACCTTTCTTTCACCAACTTGTTGAACAAGTCCTCCAATCGCACTGCGGCTTCGGCGGTGAAAGAGTTTGGCTGTAGTTAGGAAAAAGTGCGGAAAATTACGCCGCTGCATTAGGAAGTAATAGAAGAAAATTAAAAGCAATCTGGGATTAACAAATTGAAGAGAAGCTTCAGTATGGAATTATAGTTCCTGAAGCTTCCGTTTTGTTGTGATACTTGTACTATTACCATAAATCTTTCACTGTGTTCAACACAATCACTCTATAATTTTCACCACCATCATAAATTTCATCATTATTATCATCATCCTTATCAATATTGTCGTCATGCATCTCCAAGTTTTTTTTTATCATTAACATTCATGTCAACATTAAAACATCAATTTTTTCATCACTATCATCGTTATTTTCATTATTCCATCATTACTGTCATTGACACCGTTGTCGTCAACAGAATTAGCATGAGAGTGTTACCATCATCAACAAATCAACCTTGTGGATACCAGCTCAAACCAACTGGATGAAACTGGTTTTCATCGATCGAAATTGATTTTGCAAAGGATTTTTTCTTCACCGAGCCACCAGCGTGCCCGTATTCCCCTACCTACCGGGTTGTATGAACGGCAGTTGAAGAATATTATCTGCACATCGTTGACGAAATCCACCACACTTTCGTACCGCAAGCCATCTAGCTTCTCCTTGATGTAGGTCATGTCCATGGGCCTTTTTACTTTGGTGTAGTAATCGGGAAACTACGAGAAAGAGCACCTTAATTTAATTAACAACTTTCGCCAGAATTGGAGGTGAATAGCAGTGATTATATATCTAGAGCTAAACACTGGCCCAGAGGGGGATAGTTGTTTTAGTATTACCAGAAGATAGGTATAAAATGCACTTCATTTTTCAAAGAAAGGACAGAATTTTTAAAAGTTGTTTTCTATTATTCTAGCACGCGCACGCGACGCCATTTTGACTACAGCCTCAAAATCAACTAAAAGTTGTGGATATTTGCTTAAAACAGTTTTTCATTTTTTTGGATAAAGTATGTTTTAAATATATCATGACATTTTCATTTCAATCTTATAATTTACTACCGTTTCGAGGAGGACCATCTCGTATAAGCTTTTATAGTTTCAATGGTCCTCCTCGCCACAATACTATGTTTTGATTTTCTTTTACCTTCAGTTTTTAATATATTATCTGTAATTACTTTGTGGCCTGATGTCAATTGAACTGATATTGCGAGATACGGGAGCCAATCAGAGCGCGCGATAATGGATATTGGTCGCTTTGGTAAATACTAACACAGTTTGTAGTATATGTTTAACACTTATTACTCCAAGAGCGCACATAGGGTGACAGATGGTAAATAGCCAAAGTGGGACGTAGTGCCGAGTTGGCTACAAATCATCCCATATCTAACTGGCCCGAATAGAATGATTGTTTTATTAAATTTCTTGAGTTTTCCAAACCTATCGAAACTTGAGCTAAGGGTGTGTTCGTTTGGGCCCATTTCGGGATAGGAATAAATGGAACAAAAACTTTGTACCATTCGTTAGCTGTTTTTCCTGCCGAAGTTACGAAGAAAACATTTGCAAGTGATAAAACACTTTTGAATTTCAAATTTGAAACAGATAGTTCATCACCCTTATAATCTGGAAGAAATTTCAAAATATCATTCTTAAGCTGGAATAGTTGGAATAGACCATAAAAATTATCCAGAACCTTCTTTCAGCTTTGCAACACTACACATCCGGTTTCCATATATGGTCTATTCTGTATTTATATATGAGATGATAACCGAGGTTTAGTGAACCAATCAGAACGCTAGAAATGCAATATTAAATAAGGTGTATTAACAACATCGTAGATGAAAACGAAAGATACACAAGTTACCTTTTTCTTATCCACCGGGTGAACAAACGGAACGCTGTTTTCACTCGCCCATATCTCCGTAAGAATTTCTTCACATTTCTGTTGAAAAGCATAATATTAAAAGGCATAACGGCTGCAACAAGAATGTTAGTTTAACCTTTGTGTTTAGCATTAAAACCTGCTTGAAGGTGATTGGGTGAATTTTTTGTTTCTTTTAGCGCAGAAAAATCACAGGGCATGGCCCGTGATTTTTCCGCGCTAAAGAAACACCCAATTCACTTGCCACTATTATACAGCAGTACCATTGTACTCCACTAAAAGCCGACGAAACTTACAATGAACTCGCGACTCAATTCATCGCCTCGACGACGTCTCTTACAACTGGACGATGAGTTGTGCGCATGCTCGCTAGGTTTCGGGGTCGTTCGTTTCCGTGAAGGTTTTCGGGTGTTCTCCGGAGTCCGCGTTGTTTCTGAAGCTCCATATTTTGAGTTTGAGTCTTCGATCTTCTCTTGTTTCTCTGTAAGCAGTAAGATTTTAGTTTATTAAACATATTTGGTTGTTTTTGATAGTTTAAACTAATGTTTCTTTTATTTATAAAACAATTTTAATAACAAAAGTTAAAAAGATTGCAAATTAAATCTACTTCTCTAAATTTAGCTATCATTGACTTGTTCGGAACGAAGCCTCGCTAATTTATGTTGATGACGATGCACTTCGAGATTTATAAATAGGCTTACACACATTTCCAACAAGTTCAAATTCTAGCCAACTCTCATTGACTATCGGGCTCGGCAAAACCAGAAAACTGGTAATTCGAAATTTTTGCCGCGCATCGGGATTTAAGCATATGCAGATCGAAAGCCACGCGGTTATCTGTTCCGGGCAAATGGCAACGAGAAATAATAGATAGATTTAGCAAAGACAACGCGAAAACAATGTGACTTCTGGGTACGTGCGCGCATAGCTCTAAATCCTGAGAAGTTGCCATGTAACGTCGCGTTGTCTTTTGGGACGGGATTTTGATGTTTTCGTGTTCATTCACAACGTGACGTCATCTTCTCAGGACCCCGAGCTGCGCGCGCGCACGTCACGTTGTTGTCACGTTGTCTTTGTTAAATTTATCTAATGTTGGACGGCCGGTAAGAATCATCACAAAGCCAGTAACAAACAACTAGTCCTCCCAAGGGTTTGCCCAACCGGAAATGATATGGAAGCAAATGTACCAAGTAAGCGGCGCAGTGGCCGAGATGGTTAGCGTGTTCGACTCGTATTCCTAGGTTCGCGAGTTAGAGCCCCGCGGTCAGACCACTGTTTTGTGTACTTAAACAAGACATTTTACCCGACTTTGTTCCAGTCGACTCAGCTGTATAAAAGAATACCTTTTTTCCGGGAGCTAACCTGCGATAGATTAGTGTCCTGTCCAGGGGGGGTCAAAGATTCTCATCCGCTTAGCACTACAGAAACCGGAGATAAGCGCCGGCCCTATGAGCCACTTAGGCTCGAGAAAGGATTTAGCTAATTAGTACCTAGTACCAAGTCAATGATAAATTATACTTACTTGAGTCCGTTTCTATGTTTGTTGTTGATCCCTCACGGCCGGACTCTGAAGAGCTTATTACAAAGCTAGCAAATTGCTCCTCGATACATTTTCTGGCTGCGGGCTGTCTGCGTACTGGTGGGTATTCCGGACTTACATCTTGCGTGGTCTGCCTATGCTCATTTGGAATACCAACCTGAGCGGTCTGCCTGTGAAGCACACTAGTGGAGGTCTGCTGACTCGTAATCACTTGCATGCCTTCAGTGGGTAGTACACCAGTTCGAGACTCTAAAGGTTTCCGTCTTAAATAGTCAGATACAATCGCTGTGGGATCAACGAACTGCCTGGATTTGCCATCTCCTAACGCGATCCTGTTGGGCTGAAGAGCATGTGCAGTAGTTGTTATCAAACCACTATTTTGAGTAACTGCACAGTTTGAGAAGTTGCCTTCGACTTTTCTCTGACCTACTGTAGTTTCAGAATTACTTCTGGCTTCTTTCAGCCCTGGGATTGCTCTACAAAACACGTTTCTTGTCTCGCTTAATACTGGACCGCCATTACAGGTCACGTGTTCGCCCCAATTTGGTTTGGAAAATGTACGTGTACTTAGTCCTGAAACAGGGATCATCTTGGGCTGTTGGGTCAACTTGTGTTTGGAAACCTCTGTGCCATTAAAAGACGCTGCTTTTCCAAAACACGACGTGGTCTTTGCAGTAGACAGCATCAGGGGAGCAGCTGTAATTGGTTGAATATTTCCAACTGTCATCTGGTCGCCTGTCATTTCACTCGGGTTTCCCTTGGTCGAGTCTGTGAAATAACACCAAGTAAAAGAGGATATGTCAACTCAAATAGAAATAAGTGTCTCTTGGAAAAGCAGTTGATACAAGCCGTCCGTGTTTCCATGGAGGCCAACCGGAAATCAAATATCGATAGTTGACGCATACTTGCGCACGTCATGCGGTCGTGGTGATCGTCACGGAGGCAGTCAAGACGTTTTTCACCTCCGTAACAATCACCACGGCCGCATGACGTGTGTAAGTATGCGTCAACTACCGATATTTGACCTTAAAAGGTCTCTAATGTTAGAAATGACCGTTGGCCAATGTCGTCGTATGACCAAATTGGGTTTTTGAAGCTATCAAAACCCGTAATGTGAAAACCTTAAAGTTAAAGAAACGGCCGTAAGTGCGTATCCAACCTGTGCGAACCACGACCTCTCCAAGGCTGTTGATCTGTTGCAGCGTGTGTCTACCCAGGTTTATGTTCAGTCGAAAGGGTTTTGGAGGTTGGCTACTATCCAAGGACATGTAGAGAGCGTTAAAGTGTGAGTAGAATGTGGTAAAATCCTCGGCAAACTGCGCAGGCTCTTTGTTTAGAAGTGCCTCACCTAAAATAGAAAAAAAAAGAAACGTTATAACGAACGACTAAAGTCTGGTTCACAACAGTGAGATAAGCTCAAGAAAATGAAAAATACGCATGCGCAAAGTGGACTGGTGACGACATGCTTATGCTTGTGCTTGTTTCACGGATGTTCACACTGGTGAAACTAACGACATAAGCATAAGCACAAGAGAAAGAGAAAGAAAATGTTTAATTTCTTGTGTTTATTTCACGCTTGTTAACTCTTGGATTGTCCTGTGCTTGTGCTCGTCTCACAAGTGCGAACCAAGCTTAAGATCTTTTGATAGCAATAGTTCAAAGAAACATGGATATGTTACAAAACTGTTGCAAATAATTTGAAAACTGAGTAATGTACATTTGTAAGCATTAACCAGCCCAATGGACAGAGAAAGTTCTTATCTTGGTGGGGTTCGAACATTCGACACCCAGCTAATAATTCTTATCTTGGTGGGATTCGAACGTTCGACACCCAGCTAACTCTATCTGGCTGTGGAGCTGTGCTATGAGGTCATGCATGGGCGGTATAGCGGCAGCAATATGCGCCTTAACATGCTTTCGGTCTGACCACGTTGAGCTGCGTCCCCCGCAATTCAGTCCGTGACTACAAGTAAGGGCGATTAGCTCGCTAGATATTGTAAGGGAAGTTTTTATTTTTCCTTTGAGAATGTATCTGGGGTTCTTTGTTGATGCTGTACACATAGACCGGCGAAACGTACTCTAGTTGTTCCCTCGTTTCCTACGGAAAGGCCTCACTTGAAGGTATATATTTATATTCATATATTTCTGACGCGTTTACATGAAAACGGTCTCACACTGGATCAAATTAGTTTGACCCTGAACGAACAGGTCCTTTGGAGCTCCGTCCGCCCTTCGTAAAATCAATTATGATAATTTCAGCCACACTTAGTTTTAAATTTGTAGCCAATTTGACAGAGCTACAGCTGCAACAGCCAATCAGGAGTCAATAAGCTGACCCTCACAGGCAGGGGTAAGTGCCACACCCCTTTCCCGTTAATCGTAAACTTATATAATTGTAGGACAACACTATTTGAATATATTTTCATTGATAATAATTATTATTAATACCAACATTAACCATTATCAACACCTATTAATGATTTATCAATAATCATTAATGATAATAATGTTATTAGTAATGCATTAACAGGAATAATGAAGAGAGTTCTAATTAGGTTCGAACCTTGACATATTAGATCCTTTAGAACTCCCAACTGTGTTTGAACGTAAACTCTATCTGAAGAATTCTTGTAGGATTCGCAAAGCTTTTTTATCTTCTTCTGAACTATATTTTCTCTTCTGTCAAGAATTTTTCTAGCTTCTTGGAAACAGTATCGGAGCTGTTGAACGGCTCTTGCTACTGTCTTATCGGCTTCGTTGTCAGCTCCAGCGTAACTGCCGGTAATTTTTTCATACAACATCCTCGACTTGTCTAGTTTTTCTTGTACAAGTCTTCTCAGTTTTGGTAGGACTAACTCTATTCTGTCGACCAGATGGTCGCTGCTCTCCGTCAGCTTTTCTTTACAGATGATACAAAGCGGTGAAAGCGAAGTCCAATCAAAGAAATCGAAGGTGTGTTTGTGTTCATTGCAAACAGGTCTGATTGACGACATTCGCTGATGGTTGGCCTTTCTTTCGTTTCCTCTGTGTTCCTTGTTATAACATGATTCACAGAATATTGCCGAGCACTGTGGACAATACCAGGTTGCTAGGCTACCAGTGCAGTACTCTCGACACCAGGCTTCCCCACTAGCCAAGTCCTTCTGTGTACTATCTGGTCCAGTAAGCTGGTCAGCCATAATGTTTTACAACCTTAACTAATGTACGGCTCAAGTCTGCAAAGAAGATGAACTGAAGATAAAGCAGATGAAAAAACAGTTTTCCTGTAACTGTGCTTACTTTTCAACTATTTTTTAATACTTCTGGGGCCGGTTATACTAGAAAGCCGATTAAATACTTTAGACCAGGGTTAGTCAACAAAAAACCTCTTGGTTGTTATGGCAGTTAACCCTGGATTGGGACTAAGCGTCTTTTTTGAACAACTGGGCCGAGGAAACCAAACACTTTAAAAATGTAATGAGAAATTAAAGGTTTTTGGTGATTTTACGTACCATAAATTGTTCGAATAAACGCCTGGGGCCTTCTACTGAATTTCCGTGGGTTGTGAAGGGGGGGGGGGCGTTATTTAGGTATGAGGCAATTATTAGAAAGAGGCGTTCATTTAACTTAAAATGCAAAAAGTTACTGATGTACTGAAAACAGAAGTTAACAAGATAAAAAATTCTTTGAGGGTGTCTGTTAGACACGGGGCGTTTATTGGAGGGGAGTGGCTAATACAAACTTATTTTTTAGCACCTAAGGGGAGGCGTTTGTTATACCGACACGAGGCGTTCATTTTTAGTTGAAACTATACGGCAAATATACATTCATTAGCTGTTCCATCAAATTCATTTTCAATAGCTCTGTTTGTATATGCATTAACATTCAATAGCATCAACTTAAACTGATTCATGAACATATGCATTGATCTTTGAACAATCAAAGGTAACAAATATACTTTCAATCAATATACTTTCAGTTTTGACGTAATTCGCGTAGATGAACAGTAAAATGTAGACAGTTTCAACTAATGACAGATTTAAAAATGAAAGATAACACAAAAAATAGCCACGATACATCAATTAGTATTCAAGTAAAGGAACGCTAAATTTTCATTTTTTTTGTTTCTTTCATAACCTTATCTACATTGATAAAAATGACAATTTTGAGTTTGTAATCAAAACTGTCATTCTGTGTAATCTATATAGCTACTTCTATTTTGATACTTTTCTCAAACTCCCAAGCTGTGCTTTGGTAAAGTTTTTTCTAAAGTTTGTTTGATTTCGGCAGAAATGTAAATGATTTTAAAAAATGATTGTACGGTTATCTAGTCATTAAGTTAAAGTACCGAAGGGTTGCTTATGTACTTAAAGACTTCACTTTGAGAAGCGTTCGATCAGTAGAAACAGTATTCAAACGCTAAAAACAGCCAACCCTTTCGGTTGCAGCACCATATTCCCTCATAAACATGCCGGTTCCTTTAATTTAAAATATGTTCAGGAAGCACTATCCACGCAGCCGTTTGGCATAGAGTTTCTCTTACTTTTAGTTTTACACTCAAATTTCCCCAAATGAATCAATGAATTATGAAAGCAAGTACTAGCTGATATTCTAACTTACACCATCGAGGATCAACTTTTTCAGTCGTCAACAGGAAAAACACCTGTAAGCTGTCAAATATAGAGTGAGTTCTTTGTGTTTTTGTGTAGTTGTTTAAAACGAGTTTTTTTTTCGAAGTATTCAGCTGACGCGCTCTGCATTTAAATTTCGCAGCCTCGTTCTCACTCCCGCCCCAGACCTCTTGGCCGAAATATGCGAGGGAACTGAGAAAATGGTGGAAGAAAAGGACGATAAGAGTACGGCTGAGCATTTCTTAATTTTGACTGCTAACTTTTTTCTTTCACGTTGAATCTGATCATTGTTTCATTGTATCTTTTCAGAAAGTAAAAAGCGTAACTTTCGCCGGGACAAACGTACGTATTGACTTGTATTTCTCTACTTTAAAACTACACGTGACTCTGATTCTAGTATAGTTGATGTATTCGTTTCTTGTTGTCAATCTTTCTGTCGTAAGGGCTCGTTGTAAGTTGTGAGAATAATCAGTCGTTCCGTTCTAACCGTACGTTAATTGAGTATTGCAATGCTCAGTTTTTTCAAAAGCGAAATTTGAGGGCGCTGAAGAATGTGAATTATTTCTTGCTGGAGGTGGTTTGCGAAACTGTTGATCGTTAACAAGGCTTTTTGTTGAATTGTGGTGTAAACTGCGATGCAACGTCGCTGGCATTGATTTCTACTCGGTTTAAAGTATCAGTGGAGCGAGCGAGAGAAAGATTGCAACACAACTATGCTGTTCTTTTGATATGGCCAAAGCAAATGGACTACTGTGGTCAATACTTACGTAAATCTAAAGTTATAAATTTAGTTTATATTTTGGACAACATTCGTTGCTAATTTTAGGCCATATTGAAATGAGTGAGAAGTGATTATTAATGTAGAATAAAAGTCGACGAATGAAGCACACACTGTAAATATGGACGATTAATTTAAGGTGTGCTCACACTAGAGACGCAAACAAAAGCACAAGGATATTCACAATTAAAAATTTAATTGTGAAACAAGAGCAAACGCAAGTACAAGGTGCACGCAAGAAAAAGAAAATTTTCCTTTTCTTGTGTCAGCGTCTGGGGTTGTGTGCCTAGTGTGAATATATTGCTTTTAGCATTTAAGAATGGATATTCATTTGTAAGTGAATGAATCAGTAGCTTTCAAGGTTCACAATGGGAGTTGCACAAGGAAGCCAACTGGAGTGAAACATCTCCAATGGCAATGCACTTCACTCATTGTTTATTACTTTAGTTATACTACTATACAACAGTAGCATGGCCAGATTTAATAAACTTTGTTTTTGTGTCAATAATTGAAAGGTCTAGATAGTGCAAAAATGATGTAAGTGATTTTTGACGGGGTTGTTGTTTCTCCCTACTCTATCCCTTTTGTCTCCTCATGACCATTTGGAGAACTTAGCTTTTCATACAGTCACTTGGTACGTTGTGTTTGTATTAGACCCTTCAGTTTTGAGTAATATTTTTGTATATACTTAAGGGCACAAAATGGTAGGTTAATTGCAACTTAAGCTACCATGAAATGATATTAGAGACCTTAAGATCCAGATGTTTGTGTTTCCAAAGAGGTCAACCGGAAGTCAAATATCAGTTGTCGGCGTGTACTGTTTGCTTACATACTGTGTGTGTGCTTATTGTCGCATAAGTGAAAAGCATCTTGGTGGCCTCCGTGAAGATCACCACGGTTGCATGGCGTGTGCAAATATGCGTCAACTACTGATAATTGATTTCCAGTTTGTCTCTGTGGCAACACTGACGTCTCATGCTTAAGGTCTCTATTATTGATGTCTTGTTGTCCAGAAATACATAACAAACAAAAATTATGTGTTTATTATTTTATTTTTAAGTTACATTTTATGATTTACTTAAAAATATTGCATACTTACTTACTTATCACCAATCACCCCCACTTGGATAAAGGCTGTCTACAAGATTAAAGGCCATTGACAGGAATAAAAGGCCCCAGTTGGGGGCCCATTTTCTCCCTAGGCAGAGTTTTCTTGATGAAATTTCTTTAGCATGAATGTTTTTAATAGGGAGGGGGTGCTAACCCCTTGCCCAACTCTCCTCTTGGGACTGGCCATGGCAGAGTTATTTGAAACTATTGATTCATGTTAATTTTATTGTTATGGTTAAAGCCTGGGACCATGAGGGAATCGATCACTGGAAAGTGGAACCATTCGCAC
Organism: Hydrozoanthus tunicans; assembly: GCA_026413305.1. Lineage (NCBI taxonomy): Eukaryota > Metazoa > Cnidaria > Anthozoa > Zoantharia > Hydrozoanthidae > Hydrozoanthus > Hydrozoanthus tunicans. The sequence goes on along the minus strand of JAOBAT010015680.1, from coordinate 7,319 downwards.
AGGAGGAAAACCCAAGAGGGCTGGTTGAGGAGAGTTCATTTGCAACATTATTTCCTAAATACAGAGAAAAATATCTGAGGGAGGTGTGGCCATTGGTGGAACAGAAACTGAAAGAGTTTGTAAGTTTATAAAGTAATCACTAGACGTGTGTGATTGATATCTGCCTAAGGATCTGCTAGCAATTATGAATGAGAATGTGTTATAATATTAAAACTTAGAGTTGTCCTTCAGTTAGGCCTTACCACTGGAACGGGGTATAATCAAAGTTTTGCTGATCTACAGCATCAACAAAGAGCCCCATAAACCCACACAAAGGAAAGAGGAAAAATCTCTGACCTCGGTGGGATTCGAACCCATGACCTATGAAACAGATCTACGTCGCTCTAACCAACTGAGCTATAGGGCCTGCTGGGAGTTTGGTCGTGGGATTTTAAGGACAGCACAGCTTTGCCCTGGCCTAGAAATAACCGTAGAGTGTTGTCCTTCAGTGGCATATGAATGAATATAACATATAGATTCAACAGGGTAACAGGTTATAGTCTCAGTACATCAACAGACAACCCCATAATCCACACAAAGGAAAGTGGTAAGGCCACGCTTGGATCTATATGTTATTAGAGCTTAGCTTCAGGCAAGGGTAGGGATTGTTTTCCGAGGGGAAAACATAAGTCAGAGAGGGAGGCTGGGGGTATCAGGGGAGGGTAGAGGCAAACAAAGAGTTGTGGGGCAAAGAGGGGGTGGTAGGCCCCAGGTGGAAATCTTTTTAAGATCATGCAAGATTCTTATAAGATTCTTACTAAGCCCCAAAATCTTAATAAGATTTGAAATCTTATCAAGATCTTAATAACATTTCAAAAATTAGCAAGATCTTTAACAATTTTCTTAATAAGGATGTTATCAAAAAGGTACCTTATAAGATCGATCTTGTAAGATTTTACAAGATCTTATGAGATCTCTGTAAGAATGGTAAAAAGAAAATAAGAAATCTTACTAAGATCTTATGAAATTATACTTAATAAGATCTTGTAAAATTTGATAACATCTTGCAAGATCTTAAAAGACTGAAAAGATCTTACAATAAGATCAATGTTAGAATCTTAAAAAAATAAACAAAAATAAAACTAAGATCTTTTCAAGATCTTAGATAATACAATAAGATCAATGTTAGAATCTTAAAAAAATAAACAAAAATAAAACTAAGATCTTTTCAAGATCTATACAAGATGTATTTGTAAATAATAATAAGGATCTTTATAAATAATGATGTTTTCTCAGTATTAATTTTTTAGATCAGACTTTCTCGTTTTGTTTTGTAATTAATTGCTGTTTCAAAGACAAAAAGACCAGCACTTAGCTGCATGGATGATGGGTATTGATCTTACAAAATCTCTGTAAGATTTTGGATAAGAAAATAAGAAATCTTAATAAGATCTTATCACACTTTCTTACTAAGATCTTACCAAGATTTGATAATATCTTGAAAATCTCTTTAAGATTCATGATAAGAAAATAGGAAATATTTATTTTTTGTTCTAAAACTCCACGCAATACAAGCTTATTTTGCACAGTATGTTTACTAATTTTAATGAAACCTGATGTTTTGAAAAAAGTAATAATTTTTTTCATATTTGGGTAAAACAATCTTTCCAAGTCAACATCTGTAAACATTTTGCGGACTCATTCATTTAATAGAATTAGTTTTGAAAATTGTGGTTCCATTTTAATCATTTATGGAACCGAACGTTTTTTGCGTTAGTGAAAAAGCAACGTACAGTAGTGATAAAGCACATTAGTCATTAGGCCCCAGATTATGCATTTGAAGCATTCACTGATTGTGTTTCAGTTCAACAAGTTTATTTGAATAAAAACACGGCTTTAAGGCTGCTAAATTGCATTGAAAGCACCTTTGCCTTTCAGTTGCAAATTTACACAGTATGTCCACAAAACTATATTGCATTAGATTGATATGACTGAAAACAAGGGGTTATGAACCACAAAGTCCTGTATACCATTTATCCTCGAAAAGCTTATTCTTTTTAATTAAAATCAATTATTTCTTTAAGTCTTTGAAAAGTCATTGATCTATTAATATAGGGTTAAAGATTTCTTTTTATTTTCAGAATTGAACAATAATTGGTTCTCATAATAAAATCTTTGCATATTGATGTTTGAAACCAAATGGATCGACTTACTTAACAGAAAAGTCATACTGACATATTTTACAGAAGTTTATTTTGTTGTTTTCCTTATTAATTTTTACATGTATGTAAATAATGCTCTTGAATGAGAAACAGTCATGAATCAAGGCATGTGCAATTTTTAATCAATCGCCAGCATGCAGAACTTTTGAAACTTTTGATGATTTAAAATGATGCAAGTGACCATGGCCACTGAGAATCTATGGTAAACAAATTAGTTTAGTTTGTCCTATTGCTCATTTAGTTTAATGGGATTAGATATAGGGTTAGACATAATTATGTATTACTCAGGTAAAAAAAATGATTAAGTTAAAAATAGATCGAGAATGACATACACTACATGTACCTGACTCCAGGAACCTGAGGTAGCCTTTTAAGGCCTAGAACTGTAACTGAAAAGTTTGGGAAGGCTTTGTTTACTAAAAAGTGAGATGCAAATAGAAAAAACATCAACCAGATGTGCACAGATAAAAAAAATAATTCAAAAACTAAATTTCCTAAGGAGGAAGCTTCTGCTGGCGTGCCACTTTTCTTTGTTAGTTTCTTAATTACTAATCAATACATGCAGTTATTTAAAGTAAATCAAATTTGAAACAAATAAAATTAAGAACGCTTCAGAAAATTGTACTATTGCCGGTTTTGCCTTGAGTGGATTACAAAATTATCTTTCAACTTCCTTTTCATTTCACCACTGACAGCAAGCCCTCAAAATGATCAAGTAAATTAAACACCCCGTTTGAGGCGCACCATCTTATGACATCGGTTCAGCCATACATTGTAATATTGTCTGTGGCTATGCTCACTGTTCGCTTCATTCGACTGACTGATAGTTTACCTGCATTTCATAAAGCCTAACTGAAGTGTAACAAGCTAAGATGGCAGAATTCAGAATATGAGTGCTTGCTATGGCCAAATGAAAAGGAAGGAAGAAAAAAGAAAATTTGCTTTTAATTTTTGATTAGCTCATTATTCAAGCTACATTTTAATTCCCAGTGAATTAATTTTTTGAGTTGTGTTTCCCTAGCTACACATATATATGCATTTAAATTGCAGTTATTGTTCAATAGTTCTTAATTTATATACATGCAGTGACTGAAAAGTTTATTAGCTGTTAGTACATTGTTGAATAAAAAACAGGACAGAGTTAATGCAAGTGTCTCATGATCAATCATATATATATCTCTTAAAAGATACTAGTTAACAATTCAAGCACTGTTAAAAGCAAAAACAGTTGCTTAAATTTGATATAGAAAGTTCATCCCACTAGAACAATGAATAACTGCACTTCAAAACAATGAACACCAAACTGGCCTTAACTGAAAAAAAATCTGTAAGATTTACCTTAAAAGGTTAATTTATGTGTTAAGTGTTTTGACTTGTATATAGTTATTTAATAGGTTTTCAAGATTGACTTTTCAAAAATATAACTTCTTAGAATCTTGATTGGATATAACAAGATCTTGTAAGATAAATGAATCTTGCCAAACCTTTTCGAAAGATCTATCGTATCGTATCGATTCAAAAGAATTTCATAAGAATCTAAAAACTGCTCCATTAACTTTAGTAAGATCTGGTAAGAACTTGAACAAAATTGACAAAGATCTTGTAAGAACATGAAAGATCTTTACTAAGATCTTGTAAGAACTTTACTGAGACCTTGTAAGAACTTGAAAGATCTTTACTAAGATCTTGTAAGAACTACATACCAAGATCTTGTAATCTTAAATAGTACGATTCTTGCAAGAATCTTGCAAGATCCTTGTAATAAGAATCTTAAAAGATTCTTGATAAAGCAAAATTAAAGATCTTAGTAAGAATCTTTTAAGTTTCTGTATAAACATTGTATTTTACAACAATTACCTATATAACTCCATATTTTGTTTTATTGAAGGGCTATCACTCAAAACATCAGCACCTTAAAAACTAACTTTTATTGCAAAGATGAAAAATATATATTAACTTCATTTTTAAATCGATCAAAAATTACTGGTAGCAATAATATAGACTCGATCTATGCAAAAACAGCAGTGATCGACTTTAATATTCTTTTCATTTATATATATTTAAATTAACCCCATGCAGTAGCCTCATCCTTAAGTAAGTACAAATACAAGTAAGGCTAATTTGAATGTAAATAAGAAAATGTTCCTGACATAATGCGTGCTCTGATTGGTTACAAGTCATTTTATATGAGAGAATATATATAAATAGATTTGACGACACACAGCTCAAGACCTTTTTTCAAAAAAAAGAGTAACCCACTTTCTCTATTAGTTATTTTAAATGGGATAAAACAGCATGGCTTGTGTTTCTGGATAATTCTAGAAAATGGTTATGACATAATAAGAGAGCACTTGAAAAGCACAGATAAGACTCAGCTTTGCCTCGTTTTTCCTCAAAACTTTCCTTGTGTCCTCTTACGTCATAACCATTTGTTGTCTAGAAAAACACAAGATGCTGTTTTATTCCCTTAATAAAGAACATCAAAATAGCTGCCATCTATTGTTTGGCAACAAATGATTATACTTGACTAGTGTAAAGATTTACTTAAGGTTTGTTTAGAACTGTTTGAATCAACATGAACATTTTAAGTAATTATGGCAATGTGCATGGGGTGCAACTAAAGATCAAGACAATTTTGAGAAATGATTATTTTCTGAAGTGTAAATAGAGCTGGTTTCATTGGTGAAAACTCACTATCCAACACTGAAATGCAGAAACAGCTAATATTATATGTATAGATATACAGAAGGGAGTTTTACAACTGAATGAGCTTTTGGAGAATAGCAATTTAGTGTTTCAATCTCGACAGAATTCTAACACTACTGGACTGACTTTCTTTGACAGGTACTGAATATGAGATTTGTAATAAGATAAAAGAAAATCTAAGTAAAGACCAAGATATTCGATACTTAAATTCTCTAACTAATTTCATATATACTAATATATATAGTCATAGACATATTTAATTTATAGGGTATACTTTAATTGCCCATGAATAGGTAGTGTTGCCAATGTTTTAAAATATGAATCAATTGCAGGAGAGACATTAACTGAAATTTGTTCAATTCTACATTACTCAGCATTTCCAGTTGCTTAAGTAAATTATCTTATAAGCAGAAAAAGACTTAGCTGTCATCTGTTATTCTTAAATGTCACTCCACACTTACAAGGAAGAAACTTCCAGACGAGACATCATGGCAACTGGTAATACGCGGCTCAGGAAACATGTTGCCTTAATTCTGTTACAACTACATGATTGAACAAACTACATGAACGTGTGGAACTTTGCTCTACATGGAGTGTAAACAGGCTAACAGACCTTCAAATATTTGACGTCAATTCACGACTGACACATTTAATGCTGTTTTATCTATGTGAAAAACAGTTGCTTTAAGCAAATGAATGGTTAACTTATAAGTCAATTAATTCTAGTTAGAGCAAATTAATGGACTACAAAATCTAACTCTATGTTTTTTGGTACATACAATTTCATACAGACTTCTCAACCTTCCCCTCAGTAGTCGGGCTAGTGTTAAATTTCCGAGAACTTATATTTGATACAAGTAAGTTAATTGCCGTGCAGACTAGACCCAGACTCCGAGACGAATTTGAAGCTCGACATTCTTTTTACTGGAAAAGCACGTTTTATGATCTATTTGAAAAATTTCTCGGAGAAAATTACAACTTATAATGGGGAACAGGATATTTTTTATTAGTAGCTACGAACGGGAGACTTGAGAGGTCTGTTGATTACCTGAACATCTATTGTTACTTTAACTTGTTTTCGTATGCTGTCCCCAGGCCTCTCCTCGATCAAAGCTTGTAATGGTTATGTACAGCAAAAAAAAAAAAATTTTAAAGATATAAAAGTCAGCCGAAGAGACAGGGGCAATGCGTGCCGTGAATAATTGGGGAAGGGAAAAAAACTCCGTGGTGGGTACTCCAGGGTTAATTAAAAGGGTAGGGATGACCGTCGGACAGGTCTCTAAAATATCTTAAAAAATACCAAGACATAGAAATTTTCTACCCTAAATAAAAATCTCTTACCCTAAAAATACCAATTGAAAGCTGACATTTCCCCTAGGTAACTAAACAGCGGGTTGGTGCTAAGTCCCCTTGTGTTGCTTTGAACATGATATGCAATAAATAAAGGCGCGCGCGTAATGGGACGTTCGCCAACTGGACTTTTGTCTTAACTTCTTGTTCAGTACGCGCGCTTGCTAAAACACGGGACTGCAAGCAGACTATTGGCTTTTTAACCCCTAAAAATATACGACAGTCATACCTACCACCCCAACATAAGGAGTACCCCCTCCCCCTCCCCACCATTCCCATGCGAGTAAGAATGACCCAAAGCATAGATTGGCACTTTAAGCGGTAGCTACAACTAGTTTATATTCAATATTTTGAACACAAATGAATGCTGACAGAAGCAACATACTGTAATGCATTATGCTTTGTTTCATTTCAAGTTTTTTCGAGAAGAAATCTGTTGCGGACTTTTTCATATATACAAATGTCGGTACACCATATCGAAACCTATGCAAATCTTTGCTTGTCTCAGTATTGCCACCCAGTCAAAACAACTGAAATGGTTCGATTTATCTTCGCAAGGGCTAAGGCTTAAGTTTGACAACCTTATAATTGAGTCTGAGGAGTTATTTTTATTTTGTATGATGATCCCGTCGTTCATCTTTCTTCCTGAGTCTTAATTATTAGGAACGTGCCGTCGAAGTCTTTGTATCAACCTGTACTATGACGCTACGGGGGCCATGGGACTCGCTGCTACTTCTGGCAAACTCGTTGTCGACTTGCGTCAGACACAAAATGCTGAAATTTTGACGTTTAAAATTTTTAACGTAGATAAACTTTACCTTACTTGATTTCATACGCTACAAAAACCGTGTTTTGTCGTTAATGCTTTTCATGGTATTAAACTTACCTCTAACACAGCGTTTACACTATACATAGCAACTTCAGCAACCAGTTTGTCCCTAGGTAGCTATATGTAGTATGATGTCTAGGCGCTTCAAAACCAGCCGAGCTAACGTGGTCCCAAGGTAAAATGAAATTACGAGCGTGTTGACTCTGCTCCCGGGGGGTTGGGGGGGGGGGGGG
>JAOBAT010015569.1:0-32193 GCA_026413305.1 Hydrozoanthus tunicans | reverse complement strand
CCTCCCCCGCCAATAGTTGTTGCTTCTGCCGCCCAAGAGTCATCAAAACCGATTTTTGGCTAGAGAAACAAATGTTACCGTGAATTACTTTTATTTTCACTGACTGATTTTTTCTGTCATTCTAAATGGAAAAACAGACCTACAATGGCTCCATTTCGTTGGCCGGAGGCGCACTTCTTTGATCCACCGCCAATCTAAATCGAATTACGTTTGAACGTCAAACCGCGAATTGGGAACTAAACTCGGCTCTAAGACTCTCTAATCTCCACTATCTCATAATCTTCACAACAATCTTCTGTTTCCAAGTTTTTCAGTTCCAAGACGGGATATGGTTCGCCTTTTTCGTCCACGTTCGCGTATATGGCTTTGATTGAGTCGAGTTCAACAGGCTGAAAAAAGGACATGCGTTTAATGGCAACCTTTCATGGACCGGTGTCTTAAAACAATGGGTATGAATTATAGAAGTTTTATAAAAAATGGCGTCGTTTGATATAATTAAGTCTGATTTTGTCAATCTTTAGTCATGTATAAAGTTTGAAGAAGTAAAAACAACAGAGTCAGATTCAAAATTTTCTCCACAAACTCTATATAATTTTTAGGGGCCAATTATAAACTAAAACAGAAAGGGAAAAGGGGATTGGGGGAGGACTCTAGAACTCTGGCAACAAAATATGTAAGTCTTAAACAAATATTGGGGCAGATTGTTTATTTTGAGAGAACGCATGTATTTTCCAGGAGGGTGCGCTACAAATTTCTCCTTTCTATCCGAGACTTTTTTATCCCTTTGCTATTCAGAGGATTAACACAGTTTCTGAATAGCACAATGGCTTTTCTTTGTTATTACCTTTGAAACGGTAAGCGATTGGTACAAATCTCGAGACCTCGGCTTGAGGTCATTATACACTGGTGCCTCGGGTTTGAAAGCTTCATTCAACTGATCACGTTCGGCGTGTTCGAGAGAACAGGTCGATGGTCTTAAACGGCGGTTGGTCGTAGGCCAGGAATCCTTTTTAATCACATCGCTGTTTTCTGTTTGTGTTTTACATGCAAAGAACAATGTTTTTTGAGTGCATTATTTAATAGGTTATTAACGAATAAATCTTTAACTTTCTTCAGAATAGATTCAAGTAACGTTGACGTCAAACTTGTTAGTTTCACTCCCAAGAAGAAATAAGTGTGAACATTATGCACGTGCAAACCGTGTTCACGAAGGAATTCTGTTTTATTTGAGGGTGCTTTTGGGTTTGATTTATGAAATATTCATACTTTCTTGATTCGAAAGCGAGGCTTGGTGGTGTTTGACGTAAACATGCATAAGGCCTATTGCGATGTTGTTAAACCGTTGACCTGATTGATTACAAACTTTAAAAATGAGCGATAACTTCATAAGTAAGCTAATAAATTTCCTTCCAGTCCATGATCATTCATTGAATCATTTCAACATAATCTGACACATTTCTATTTTTAAATTTAAGAGAAAACGAAGTGGGGAAATATGGAAGTTAAAAATAAATTGCATAAAAAATGAATAACCACGACACAACAATAAAGCCGGTATGCGTCGAATCAATGAAGTGATCGAATTGGGCTAGCTTCGTTGAAATAAAAATGAAAAAGAATAGCCAATACAACGCAGAGTTTAAATTTTCCTCTTACAATATTTCGGCTAGCCCTACTATAGCCTTCTTCAGGTATGTTACCTTAGGTGACTAGTACTGCTAGCCCAAATGCTGTAAGAGAAAAGTTTAAATTCTGCGTTGCATTGGCTATTCTTTTTCATTTACATTTCAACGACGTTAAAAGGTTTTCTCTATTTTTCTTTGGAGTTCTATGATTTGCTAAACTCTCTTATAGCGCAAAAGAAACATTGCTTTAGAGTAGAATTTCACTTCTTTACTTTAACACTATGTTGTACACAGATTGAAGTATTCTGGAACAAAGGGAGGTAACACAGTTCTTACACGAACCACTTCTTAAAACCGATGCACTAACTCACGTTTTTCACTGTTCTTTTTCTTGATACCCCTAAAAGTAGTAAAAAACGGTTACAACTTGTTTTGATCTATCACCCTCTTTATAATTTATAAAGAACTTTAGTTTTTACAACGGATATTACAAGATTTTAAGTACGTATTTAGGAACAAAAGCATTGTTTTGCGAACAGAAAAAGAGCTTTTCAGTACTGTTGCTCTATATGCGACAAAAAAGAATTATTTGTTTCAGTTCAAGCCATATTTAATAATTCAACAAACGAATACTTTAAAAATAAACATTAGGTAAAATGGTGATAGACGTTTCAGATTCATTATTTTAGGTGCATATGAATTGAAAAACTGTATAACTTCTGACAAATCAAAAATTTAATTATTAAAATACGCCAAACCGTCCTCAAACCAAAGCTATAATGGTCCATTACCAAGGAGGGACGGTTTGCTGGTTTTACTCAATATTTTCTATCTCAAATACTTTTTCTTCAACTTCGTCACTACCCAACAAATTTATTAAAATTTTGGTGTACACCCGCCTTAGTGATTCTATTTGATGACATCACGATTGGTTCTGACAGGTTTGCATTTTTTTTTTCAAAATCTGCTGCCAGTCTATATTCTTAAGCGAATTTTGGCTAAATTCGACTGACGGTCGATACTCTATCTACCTCAATATACTTGGTTGGCAGCTAGCAGATTTTAAGAAAAGCAAATTTATCAGAAACATTCGTGACGTTCAGTTGAATAATTTAAGATCATTACGCAACGAAGACGGCAACATAGACGACGACGGCAGAGTACGACTGTGAATACCGTATGAATAGCTGCACGTACGTTGGAATGCACCGTGCTGGTCACCTGCACGCTGTCGTCTTCAAAATTAGAACAAGAAAAGTTTAATTTTGGAATTGTTCCGACTACGGGAATGACCAACAGAAAATTCTCTCAATCTTTTTATACCTTAATGCAGGGAGCTTTAGTCTTTTTACCTGTTCTCATAGCGTCACTAGAACAAAAGAGAAGGCAAACAAGACATGGTCGAAAAGAGCAAACCAAAAAGGAGTATTTTGCAAGCCGGCGCCGTCGATGTTGCCGTTCGCGTCGCGTAAGGTTCCCTTTTATTCATTTTAAAGTAAAATATTTAAAAAACCAAAGAAAGATTTTGACAACTTTTTTGCCGCTGTTCCTCATCTAGCAAGGTTTATCCACTGGAGTATCAATTTTTTTCACTTCATATGCGCTTAAGGCCATAAGGTTTAACAACTGAGAATGTAATTTTTCTTTGAAAGGAAAAGGGGGTGGCCGTTGCTGTGGAGGGAATGTGGAGGGAGTATAAGATACGTTTTACAACATGCAGCTCGTGTTAATATTTTTTTGTCTTACTCTTTGTAGAAGAAACCGAAATCTTGAATTACCTTTTTCTTGTCGTCCGACGAATCATCAAGGCCACAACAACACCAATTATAATTGTTAATATCAGAGATACTGTGACAGATACTGCTACGACAATAGTCGAACCATCTTTTGTATCGTCGGCAATTTCTTCTTTATAATTACTTCTCAGATCAGAGGGATTGGTGGAATCCATTTTACTACTCGTAGCTACTGGCAAAGGTTGTTGTGTTGTTGAGAAATAACCAGGGTCCTCTTTACTTACTAAGAAGAAATGTGGTTGTTAAACATTTTAAAATATTTCAACTAATAAACAGAAGCTACTGCGTTTGCAATCTGATTAGCTCAGCCAACAAAGAAACAAACTGAGACTAAGTCATTAATATCATTTATTCCATTCTATTCTTTTTGATTAAGATAAATTGGTAAGAAAAACTGTGTCTAGCTCGTTCCTTTCGTCGTGATAATTTATATATAAAAGGTCTCTTTTTTAACATATAAACTGCAACTGCTTTGAATTGCTTTTATGAGTATAGGGAATCGCGTGGTGCAGAGTAAAATTGAGGATTAAGTTCACGAGTATTTTAAATTTTATCCAAAAATTGCAGCAAAATCAAAACACAAGTTTCATTAGTCCTAAATGTTACAAGAAACCAGGTGTTTGCATGTTTATATCATCATGGGCAAAACTCTTCATTCTCTGCGGAGCCCCAAGAGAATCATTTATCCCAAGTTTTTTTAGAAAATTGCTTGAGATGTAAGAAAATTTTTACAACTGCTCTGAAAACATTCATTCATTTTTTTTTAAATCGGAAAATCTTCGGAGGTATTCGAAAGCGTTCTGAAATTTTCGGAACTATACCAGCGACCAAGTAATTTTGCCCTGAATGTTTTAGCCAGCGTTATTATCCAATCAGCTCAAACTAATTGTGTCCTCCATGTTATAATTGTTTTAGACATGTTGTGACTTTTTTCAAAAAGCGACCGAGCGAGCTGCATCGTCAGGAAGAAACGAAGTTATCTTTGTTTTTGGCTACGTTGAAGGTAACACAAACATACAGAGCCCAATGAAGTGACTAGCGAGGCAAAGATTTTAACAGTGCATAGTTTATCTAGTTATTATGTACTTACTAGTTCCATTGCTCCTGAAAACGAAACAAAGAACTACCGGCTTCAGATTTAAATCACACTTGATCTTCATGAAACCAATGATACCATTCAATCCGCTGGTAGACTGATTCCACTAACAAGAAAAGAAATTTTAATCATATTATTAAACTCACTGCAAAAGAGAGAACAGAGTAATCTCTGGCCATTCTTGTTCTATCTCTTCACTCTAAAGTGAAAACCTAATATAATCAGCGCCGTTTTAGGAAGCCTCCGTTATAACGAAATTATTTAAACCTTTGGCCGAGAAAACAAAATAAATCTTTACAGCCAATGATCCGGGTATGATAAATTTCAACTTAGGCAAAACACCATTTCAACAAGCTTACATTTACAGCGGCGATACTTCATTCACAGAAAGTCAGAAGGGATTTCTTGAGTGCTGATGGAGGATTAAAGATCCAAAAAGAAAAAAAACTATAAGCAAAAAGTTATTTCAGCGACCTCAAATCGTTATACCGATATCAGGGTTATGTTTCCAATTTTAACGATAGGTATTCAACAAACTATTCCTTACACCAAGGTTCCACTAGAGTCTGTTTAACTAAGTCAAGAATCGAACCTAACAGCTTTTAAAATTAATTTCCTTTGGGATTTTCTGAAAATAAAGTGAGAGACAATGTGGTAAACTTACTGGCGTCTTCTACTTTGGGAGGCTACCTACTTTGCCATATTAAAAAATACTAAACTTCAAGTCAACAATTTAACGTTTTTCTTTATATCTTTTTATTAAATAAACGAGAAAAAAAGGTATTCCATGAATTGTTAAATGTGAAAATAATCAGCGTACTGTTTTCTACAAAAAAGCTTTACGCAATGAAATTCTTGTGATGCATATAGTAAATAATACAACTGAATAGTAAAAACTACTATACGACACCTTAAAGTAAAACTGAGTTTTAAAATGTACTATATGATACCTTAAAAGTGAGTCCTCGTAGAAAGACTTCTGTAAGTCTGAACATCTGTTTATCCTTTTCTCCGACTTCGACCCAATCAGTTCCTTGTAAGTGCTTAAACTCTTCAACAACGAAATTTGACAACCGCCATGTTGTCCGAACACCATCTGGATCGGCCTGGTCATAAATGGATAGCCAGATGAATCCGTCAGTGCCTAAGTCGATATAAGGAATGTTTTTCGTTGACGATGAATAATCTTCCCGAGCATTGAAAAGCCAGTACCTACAGTCATCATTGCCTGTTTTATGAGTATAACAAAAGCGATTAGTATTTGTTAATCCCGACTTGATCTGACTTAAGGGTCTAATTCTGTACAAACTGTCAGCAACTCTAATGAGGTTTGGAGCCTAACACATATCTTAGTATCTAAAGAAAACTGCCTCAGTTTATAATTCGGTTCATTATTCAAATATATTAATAATTTATTGTATAAGTCATGGTAACTTATTAAATACTAGAGCTCCTTCTTTTTCAAAATACAAGAAAATGTTCCTTTTTATCAACTGAGCATGCCGTTAACAAGCCAACTCCTTCCATAACTGTCCTAAAATCAAAATTTTATGATTTTTTATAGCTTATAAACATAAAAAACTGTTCAAATACAATACCTTTACAAGGACACAGCCTTCGTATAGCGCCGTTTCCACCTTTCATGCAGTTAATGGTGGTAGGAACATTTTTGTAACCAGTACATCTACCCTTCCACACGCTTGCATTAACGTACGAAGGGTTCTCTGGAAACCTATAATAGTCTGAAGAATATGATCCGAGTTTGCAGCTGACATTAAGTGACCTGAAAATTGATAGCGTAGAGCTTGGGTCAATAAACCCGTGATTCTTGGAAAGACAGGCTCCTCTGGCTTTGCTACAGGTATCTGTGCAGCTGTCCCCGAGTTTACCTATAAGATAATCGATTTCTGCAAGAAAAAAGCAGTTATTCAAGTTGGTTAATAACGTTTCAAACATCTGCGTTAAAACACGACACTTAAAGCCGAGGGAGACGACGGAAAATTAAAATCTACCCCTAGAAAATACCAATTTCGGCGTAGTCAATCAGAACTTCAACCACCAACCCCTAAAAGACACCATAAATAGATATCTACCCTACTTCCCCTCCTATAGAAAGCCAAAGTAAAATTTGCTAGGGGAAGCCCTACATGAAACCCCCGGAGGAAGAGAGGGTTGGGACAAGGAGGGGGGGAATACTCGTCAGGAATTATGTAATAACACCCTAAAAATACCAAGGCGTGAAAATTTTGGACCCTAAAAATTATCCAAAATAAAACATCGATTTTGAAAAAAGACAGAAGAAAACTGCAGACAGAAACAAACCAAACTAAAAGTACGATTTTAAATGGACTGCCGTGAAAATGCTAAGAAACTATTTGATCGTCGTATATATATATATACAAAGTTTTCCCTTATTTTCCTTTTTCGAAATCATCAACGTTTTAATCGAGTATGTCAAAATGTTAAACAAGCATTTTTTTCGTAAAATTAAAAGTGATTGTTTAACCAGGTCGGTGTCTTAGCGGATCTGGTCTCCCCTCTGTGGATTTGTTGAAATATAATGCCAATAAAAACAAAATTCATAATTAAGTTGAGAAGTCCTGCATAACAGCTTCCGCTCCTATGCACAGTGCCAATATATATTTTTTAACAACAAAGGTTTATTCAAACAATTTCTAAAGGTTCTAAACTCTTACTGCTTCCTTTTCCAGAATCAAGATTACATCTTGTCTTTAAGTCAGACTAGTTATTCACCACAAGTCCGGTTGTTTCTATAAAAATATTCAATAAATATACACAATAACCACTGAGTATAACAGTCACAAAAATACAACTGAAAGTAATTTGGCCGAGCAACGTTTCGGCATCTTACTGACGCCATTGTCAAGCTAAAATGAAGTGATATGTGTAAATAACTTAAACTGAGATATGAGTCAATTGAAGTTTAGTTTAGGTTATTTACACATATCACTTCATTTTTAGCTTGACAATGGCGTCAGTAAGATGCCGAAACGTTGCTCCGCCAACGTAGTTTCAGCTATAATTTTGTGAAAATGTCTGTCCCGATCTTCCTTAGTATAACAGTAAATTGTCGTTAAAATATTGTAGCACTTACCATTAAGTTTCTGCCTTTTCCAAAACATTTCAAGTGACACGCACTGTTTTAGGTGAACAATGTATGTCTTAGTGGCCGCGGAACACTGGCATTGATTACAGCAGTCGCTTTTAGAAGGGCAGTGTCCCCCAACAACCGTAGAGTTATATTCATAACATGAATCGGCGATGCAGTGTTGCCCAGGATTTGGAAAAAAGTCTCCGTCTTTGTGTCGTATTACCTCAAAATCTTGTTGTCCAACAGCGGATGTTAAAAATTTGTTCAGTGAAGATATAATCATTAACAAACTCACACCGTGTTGAGCTATGCCTATGGCCATATTGGAAATATTAACCTTCAGTTTCCTGGCATTTTAAAACAGTGCTTTGGGTTTTTACTCATTCGGCCACTGATAATCGTATGTTAAAAAGAAATTTGGCTGTGTATGGCAGATATACGCTACTAGCGGAAATAACACAAGACTCTTTCAATTTGTTCGGGGTAATGACCGAGGCTTAAAATCACTTCCCGTTGAAAACGCAATCAACCATTAAATCTGAACTTTACAAAAGACGGAAATTTAATTCACACTGCTGTGCATGATGTAAAAAATCATTCTGTTACTTGACTAACTTAAAGTTATGCTATATTGCTTCGTGCCTGCTGCATGGTCCGGTAGATAGACTCGATTTACAGTGATTTTAGGACCATTAATTGTGGGTTAACTGTAATAGCTATGTTTATACAACTGCAAGGCGCCTTGTTGACAAGTTTTGGGTCGAAGCTAGGATCTCATTGTTGACGGCACTTTTAATCAACCAATCTATACTTGAAATGATTAAATACCGTTTATTTGCCGCATTGCAGAATGAGTTGAATTAAAGGGCTAAAAATACAATAAATATAATTAAGACTAGTACTATTATAACAGTAGAAATATATCCTTGTCTATTATTTACATGTCCACATATCTACTATTGAATGAGATAAAGGAGCTAGAAAGCTTGGTCCGACAATAACTCTCATCAGCGTAAACCTTAGCTCTATAGTTGCAGCCGGACCTCAGGTTATAACTCTGGTCACTAGTTTCAGTTTTCGGTATAAGGAAACTAATGGGGTGGTCAGTTTGAGACATCTTAATATACTGCAGATCAGGAACCGTCTTTCTTTAAGATTACTAAGGTTGGTTATATCAAGGGCATCTAAATAGTTATGACGAGGATAGATAACATATAGAGCCCTTTTTTGGATTAATTCCAGCTTATTGGAAAGAAATTCAGGAATATCCTGCCAGACTTGCACCCCGTATTCTGATATTGATAATACAGGTGTTACTGTTGTCAAGTAAACTTTGAGAATTCCTTTTCTATAAACACCAACTTTTTGAAAAATCCTTAATGAATACAGTCGTTTTGAAGCTGTCCTCGATACAAAATAATTATACTCACACCATTTTAGGTCATTAATAATAATAAAACGGAGTAAATTATAAGTTGTTACACGTTCAACTGTATTGTTACCTATGACAATTGGTCTTATAGTGAAATTTCCATTATGCATGAAATTAGTTAACATCTCTTTGCACTTCTTCGGATTTAGTTTCACATTATGATCAATAGAAAAACGATGAATGTCATTAACAGCTACATTTAATATGCTAATACTATTCCTAGGTAAGTATTCCAATACCGTGGTATCATCTACAAATATAATCCTCAAGTGCCAATGACGCAAAAGATCATTTGTCATCACAGTGAACAAAATAACACCCAGTTTCGTCCCTTACGGACGTCCCTACTCGATCGCAAAGAGAGGCTCAAGAGAACTATTGGAAGTGCCCTTTCACAAAAATATTGTCCCAAAGAGAAACAAGTAATTCAAAAAAATGTGTGGTGGGCAAAGTACTCTTTCTCTGCATGCAGTAGATTACAGCAGATTGAAAGAAATAAAATGAGCAAATTAAAACACTTTTATGATTGTGTTACATTGTATTGTATTGTATTACATGTTTTCTACACAAATTTTATTTCATTGTATTGTTTTGTATTGTTTGCAGTATTGTGTTGTATTCAGTATTGTTCTGTATTCAATATTGTATTGTATTCAGTGTTGTATTGCTTTCCGTAATGTATTGTATTCAATGCTGTCCTGTATTCAGCGCTGTACAGTATTACACTGTACTGTGACCATGAACATATTGTATTAGATAACTAAAAAGACATGACGAAAAATTTAACTTGAACGAAAAATATTTTCAGGTTGATAAATTAGAGCCGTAAAAATACAAATCTCGAACCTTACACAATTTCTCACCGCATTTGAAATAATTTCTGCAAGAGATTCTAAAAAATAATCGTTGGTTTTTATTGTTCTTATCATACTTGACTGACAGCCTGAAACGCTTACTCTTCTATAAGAGCTTCCATATACGTGTTGAAGTGTTTTCATTACTTGTAAATGCGATCAAAAATTACTTGATTTAGCTTAATTAAAACAGTTATTAAAACAGTGATTGCAGCAAAATATTACAACAAAAAACAATATAGAGGTGCAGAGTAACTAACTGTGATCCCCCCGGCCCCCCTTCCTAAGTAGTCTAAGTCACAGGAACTCCGAAAAAGTCCAATCTGAACACCCTTAATCACAGCTGGGCTGCAGTTTGAAGTGTTAAAAACAACTGCGCCTCGTTAAAAAATAGTTGATTACTGAGAACAGCCCAAAAATTACCTTATTACTGAGGATGATTAAAATAATGTGTTGCGTCATCAAACACTAGATGTCTTATACCAAAATGATCAGTAAAAAATGAGTCACTAGAAAGAAAGCAAACCAAAATTAAAGATCGACAAAAGTTTATTTTTTTCAAAAATACTGATTTAACAAAAACTTAACCATGGCAACAACTTTATCATTTAAAAATCTTTCAAACCTTAAGTTCAATAGTTTTAAGGAAAAATCAGGAGATTTATATTTACTATTGCAACACTGTTAACAACTAAGATCATCCTAAGGCTTAACACTTAATACTAAATCAAAACTTCTGAAAGTATCAAGATGACTCCTTTTTATTGAGTCAATAAACGTGTTCCAAGAGTTTCAACTTTTCAAAAGTGGACCTGTTGACCGTGGTATTATCAAAATACCACAAAAAGTTGCCAAAAAGTTGTTTCTCCTAAGTTGCTACGTTCGCATACGCTACCATTATCTCATAATCTTCGCAACAATCTTCTGTTTCCAAGTTTCTCAGTTCCAAGACGGGATATGTTTCGTCCACGTTCGCGTATATGGCTGAGTCGAGTTCAGCATGCTGAAAAAAGGACATCTGTTTAATGGCAACCTTTCATTGGCCGCCATCTTAAACAATGATTATGAATCATAGAATTTTTATAAGAAATAGCGTCGTTTGATATAAGTCCTATAAATTATTATCAATCTTTAATCATGTCTAAAGTTTGAAGAAGTAAAAACAACACAGTCAGATTCAAAATTTTCTCAACAAACGCTATATAATTTTTAGGGACCGATTGTAAAAAAAACGTGAAAGGAGAAGGTGATGGGGGGATTAGTCTAGAACTCTGGCTACAAAATATGTAGGTATTATACAAAAAAATGGGGTTGATCGTTTAGAGAGGGTGCATCTTTTTTCAGGTGGGCGCGCTACAAATTCCTCCTTTCTATCCCAGACTTTGATATCCCTTTGCTAATTCAGAGGATTAACACAGTTTGTTAAGATCACAATTGTTTTTCTTTGTTATTACCTTTGAAACGGTAAGCGATTGGTACAAGTCTCGAGACCTCGGCTCGAGATCATCATACACTGGTACCTCGGGTTCGCAAGCTTCATTGAACTGATCACGTTCGGCGTCTTCCAGAGAACAGGTCGATGGTGTTAAACCGTGGTTGTTCGTAGGCCAGGAACCTTTTTTTAACACATCGCTGTTTTCTGATTGTGTTTTGCATGCAAAGAATAATGTTCTTTTTGAGTGCATTATTTAATAGGTTATTAACGTATGAATCTCTAATTTCTTTATAAAATAAAGCAGATATGTAACGCGCGTTATGCATATGATTGGCTTTGGTGACGCACGTACTCTAAATCCGAATAGAGTGTGACTGTATACATCATCGCGGGAATTGGCCGGGATTTTGAATTTTTTTCCGAAAAAATAAACTGCAGAATCCGACGAGGAACTACCACAATTCGGTCTGGAATTTTACTTTCCTGACATAAACATAGAAGATATGATTGTCACTAAGTAACGAAAGAGGCGATTTGTGGAGCTAACTGAAGAGCAACGAGATAAATCGAGGCCAAAGCACCAAATACAACACGAAATGGGTTGTGTCACTTTTTTCAAAGTAATTAGTAAATTACCTGTACTGTAATCAATTTTCGACGACAACAAAAGCTATGATCATATCAACAGAGAAGAAAAAGTCGTGTTTTAACATCTGTTTAATTGAATTAAACTTAACAGAACTACGCACGATTTATTTACAAATATTGTCGGCGGGTGTAAAGGAGTTTTAAACAATCATAAACGAACTGTGAATAACAACAATGCAAAATAAAATCACAAAAAAACGTAAACATCAAACATACTGATACACTGATACAGTAAATTAGTGTAAACTTACAGAGTGGGGCCTGCTAAAATCTTCCAAGAAGAAAAAGTTAGAAGACATGAGGGAGCTGGAACTTGACGAATTTGTGTGCATTTTACACTGACCGAAGTTCGCACTAAGAGCGGGGAAAAGTACAGCCGGAGCTTGCTTTTATCATTCCGCTTTGTAATTGAAAGATACCTTAACAATCGTCTCTTCAAGAAAAGCATAAGATGACATCTGCGACTTTCGAGTTTTTCAACAATGTGCTTGGCGCTACAATTGAAGATCTTCAACGGCATGGTACATAAAACGTGAGCAAAGAAAAACAATACAAAGACCCTATTACATCGGAGGATTTCGTGCTGTTGAAGACTGGTCCAGGTCTAAAGCTCACTCATCCTTTGTCACTTGTCAGAAACGTTTAGTTTCACGTATTTCTGTAATTGTGTAGAAAAAGAAAACAGTGTAAAAGAAAGCTTCAAGTACGTGGTCGGCGAGCACGCGATAACGGCCAACGACGAAATTTCAAAAACAAGCAAGGCGGCTTTGTAGGCTGTTTTTAACTCCGGTTCTGCGCCCCATAAGAACACGTTCCAGTGAATCAAAGTTAAGTGTCTTTCTAATTGAGAAAAGTTTTCCGTGAACGACTTTTTCTTGTTTGATAGATTTGTCTTTTCATCCCTTGAATAAACTTTGAGCTTGCCATTTTTGTCTCGTGTCACCGCAGCGACCAATGAAATTCGCAATGCGTTTTAAGGAGAATGTATTCTTTGATCTACAACTGAAGAATATTGCGCCAATTTTTCGACTGTTGGTGTAGCTTATTTTATAAAAGAAATATAAAACTCGCTTGCTTGCTCTTTTCAGTGATAGAAACACTTGTGAACTTCTTTTGTGAACTAAAAAAATCAGAAAAAATTCAAGTAATGATCCGAGTATAGGTAAGAACTAGGCGGGTCAATTGCAGCAGAATGCAGAATTCCACTCCTAATTGCGATATTGTTAAACCGTTGACCTGACATTATGGTTATAAATTTAAAAATGAGCCATAATTTTACAAGCAAGCTAATATATCTCCTTCCAGTCCATGGTCACTCATTGAATCATTTCAATATAATCTGAAACAAACTTATTTTTAAATTTAAGAAAAACCGAAGTGGGGAAAATGCAACGCAGAATTAAAAATTTTCCTCTTACAATATTTCGGCTAGCCATACTATAGCCTTCTTCAGGTATGGTACCTTAACGTGACTAGTACTGCTAGCCCAAATATTGTAAGAGAAAATTTTTAATTCTGCGTTGCATTGGCTATTCTTTTTCATTTACATTTCAACGACGTTAAAAGGTTTTCTCTATTTTTCTTTGGAGTCCTATGATCGGCTAAACTCTCTTACAGCGCAAAAGAAACGTTGCTTTAGATTAGAGTTTCACTTTTTTTCTTTAAAACTATTTTGTACACAGATTGAACTGCTCTCGAACAAAGGGAGGTTACCCAGTTTTTACACGAACCAATTCTTAAAACCGATGCACTAACTTACGTTTTTCACTGTTCTTTTCCTTGATACCCCTAGAAGTAGTAAAAAATAGTTACTTATTTTGATCTATCACCCTCTTTATATTAAGAACTTCAGTTTTAACAACGGATATTACAAGATTTTAAAGTACCTATGAAGCGAAAAATGTTAATACTTCCGTGGATAGACCTTGCTAAATGAGGAATAGCGGTGAAAAAAATTTTTCAAAATTTGTTATGGTTCTTGTAATATTAGCATTCAAAGTTCTCAACTGATAACGTAATGTGGGCTTCCAACAAATTTGCATTTTATTTAAATCTGTGCCAATCCATAACCTTTGGACAAATTTGAGCCAAAGCTGCAGTGGTGTTCTATCTACCTTGAGATACATCAGCAGCCCAAGTTTGGCTTAAATACATCGAAAGATTAGAAATTGGCAGCAGAACTTAAAAAAATTTAAATTTGTTGGAACCCCACATTACGTCATTAGTTGAGAATTTTAAATGTTAATATTTCAAGAACCATAAAAGATTTTGAAAAAAAATTAGACCGCTATGCTTCATTTAGCAAGGTCTATCCAAGGAAGTAATAAAAATTTTCGCTTCATATGCACTTAGGAATTATTTTGCTTTTCAGTAAAAAGAGTATGTTCTATATGCGACAAAAAAATTCTCTGTTTAAGTTCAAGCCATTTAATATTTCAACAAATAAATACTTTTTAAAAAAAACGATTAGATAAAATGGTAATAGACGTTTAAGATTCATTATTATAAGTGCATATGAAATAATAACTGTATTACTTCAATTAATAGAACTTACCATTGTAAATGAGGGGTAGGGCTGAAAAAAAAATTATCAAAATCTTTTGTAGTTTTCGAGATATTAACATTTAAGGCCCGTATGCACCCAAAGCGCGTTTTGTGGCTACTTTTTCGCATGTTTCTTACGATATCTCAATCATAATTTGAATCTATAAAATTGTATCGTTTAAAACACAGATCTATGGTATAAAAAGGGATCAGCTTGAATATTTTAAGATTTTTTTTGATTAGCTTAAAGTTTTAATTTATTTTTTTTAAGATCGGTACTTTTAAACAGAGATTTGAAATTGGTGATTTTGGGGGAAAATTAAAATTGGATTCATGATTTATGAACTTGTATCAGTTTCTTTTGCAAATGAGTACAAAAACTTTATCTTTAAACAAATATATTCCAAAACGTTCTTTTCCTCTTCAGTGTTCTGTCTGACAAATTAAAATTTTGTTTTTAAAGTTTGGGTGTACTCCCGCCTTACTGATTCTATTTGATGACATCACGATTGGTTCCGACAAATTTGCATTTTTTTTTTCAAAATCTGCTGCCAGGCTATATTCTTAAGCGAATTAGAGCTAAATTCGACTGACAGTCGATACTCTATCTACCTCAATATAGTTGCTTGGCAGCTAGCAGATTTTAAGAAAAGCAAATTTGCCAGAAACACTCGTGACGTTCAGTTGAATACTTTAGGGACCTTACGCAACGAAGTTGGCAACATAGACGACGACGGCAGAGTGCAACTGTAAATAAAATATTTGCACGTTGGAATGCACCGTGCTGGTCACCTGCACGCTATCGTCTTCAAAATTAGAACGTGAAAAGCTTAATTTTGGAATTGTTCCGACTACGGGGACGACGAACAGAAAACTTTCTTAATCTTTTTATATCTTTTGCAAGGAGCTTTAATCTTTTCCTATTCACAAAGCGTCATTAAAACAAAAGAGAAAGCAAACGATTTAGACCTGGTCGAAAAGGGCAAACCAGAAGGGTGTATATTAGTCAAGCCGTCGTTGTCGATGTTGCCGTTCGCGTCGCGCAAGGTTTCCTTTATAATTATTATAAAGTAAAATATCTCAAAAACCAAAAAAATATTTTGACAACTTTTTTTGCCGCTGTTCCTCCTTTAGCAAGATCTATCCACTGGTGTCTCAATGTTTTTCACTTCATATGCACTTAAGTCCATAATTCATTCAGAACTAAAAAGTTTAACAACTGTCATATTTCGTTGAGAGGAAATGGGGGTGGGGTTGGTTTGGAGGGGGTGTGGGGGAGTGTAGGTTTTACAGCATGCAGCTCGTGTCTTAATATTTTTTGTCTATTTCTTTGTAAAAGAAACTGAAATCTTACATTACCTCTTTCTTGTCGTCCGACGAATCATCAAGGCCACAACAACACCAAATATAACTGTTAACATCAGAGACACTGTGACAGACATTGCTACGACAATAGTCGAAACTTCTTGTCTATCGTCGACAATTTCTTCTTTACTTCTCAGAGTATAGGGATTGGTTGAATCGATTTTACTACTCGTAGATACTGGCAAAGGGTTTTGTGCTATTGGGAAGTAAGCAGGGTCCTCTTTACATACCAAGAAGAAATGTAGTTGTTAAACATTTTAAAATATTTCAACTAATAAATAGAAACTACTGCTTTGGCATTATGATTAGCTCAGCCAACAAAGAAATAAACTGAGACTAACCCATTAATATCATTTATTCCATTATATTCTTTTTGATTAAGAAAAATTGGTAAGAAAAATTGTGTCTAGCTAGTTCCTTTTGTTGTTATAATGTATACATAAAAAGTCTCTTTTTTAACGTATAAACTGCAACTGAATTGCTTCTTATTAGTATAGGGAATCGCGTGGTGCAAAAATGAAGGATTCATTTTACGAGTATTTTTAACTTTTTCCAAAAATGTTATTATTCCTAAATTTTCCAAGGAACCAGGTGGTTGCATATTTACTGTATAACATCGAGGGTAAAACTCTTCAGTCTCTGCTGTACCAAACGAGAATCATTTATCCCGAGTTTCTTCGAAAAGTTGCAACTGCTCTGAAAACATTCGGATAACTTCGGAAGAGGTTTGAAACTGTTTCTAAGGCATTTTTATGATTTCAAAAAAGAAATCGGAAAATCCTCCGAGGTATTCGGAAGCGTTCTGAAATCTTCGGAAATCTTCGGAACTGTACCAGCGACCAAGTAATTTTGCCCTGAATGTTAAAGCCAGCGCTGTTATGAATTAGCTCAAATTAATTGTGCCCTCTCTTTTATGAGCTGTTTTCGACATGTTGTCACTTTTTTTTTTTAATCGACCGCTCCTATACGGACAAGCTGCATCGTCAGTAACAAACGAAAACCACAAACATGCACAGCCCATAAAGTGACTCGCAAGGAAAATATTTTAACAGTGCATAATTTATCTAGTTATTATATACTTACTAGTTCCGTTGCTCCTGAAAACGAAACAAAGAACTACCGGCTTTAGACCTAAATCACACTTGATCTTTATGAAACCAATGATTCCATTCAATCTTCTGGTAAACTGGTTCCACTATTGAGAATAGAAATTTTAATCATATTATTAAGTTGACTGGTTAGTTGACTGCTGGTTTATTATTAAATCACATCGCAGTAAAATACTGAATTGCGTAATTATTTACAAGCTACAATTATACAAATATAAATATATTAGTTTAAAGTTCTATTTAAACTCGCTTATGTAGAAATAAAGTTCTTTTTTAAGCCATTGACTGAGACAACACTGTCATCACTCCTTGCTGTGTGTATTTGTGTTATACATTAGATTGACAGAGTCTATCCAAAACTTCTTGCTTGTAGATTTTAGACAAAACTACAATCGGGATACGAGTGACATAATTTCTACATCCTCACTGGTAAAGATATATCACTGACATCGTTTCTTTGACTTTCTGCTCATTTCAGCGCGCGTTTTCAAACACATGCTTGACAAATTATTGCGAGACTAATTTGTTCAAGTCACATACGACTGCATCAAATCTTTCAGTGAACAACAGTAGAAAAAATACAAGGAAAAAGACTTTATGACGTGAGAATATTCAACGAATTTCTTCTAAAAGAACAGTAAAGTCTTCCAACAAAATAGCAAAATTTTGCAGTCACGTTTGTCATTGGCGTTCGAAAGAAAAATGGTGAAGAATACAATCTTCCATTTGAGCTTTCTTACAAAGTGTAGACCACCACCTTCGTAAGAGTGGATTATACTGTTAATCACCACTGAATAACAAAGGGTTCATTGTAGTCCAACATAATAACGCAAATGTTTATGTAGAAAAAAAGGTAATGATGAAAATTAGTCATGGCACGTTACTGAATATTGGAGCTCCTTCTTTTTCAAGATACAAGAAAATGTCTCCTTTTATCGATTGAGCATGACGACAACAAGTCAACTCCTTCCAGAACTGTGCTAAAATCAAAATTATACAGTTTTTATAGCTTTTAAACATAAAAAAATGTTCAAACATAATACCTTTACAAGGACACAGCCTTCGTATAGCACCGTTTCCACCTTTCATGCAGTTAATGGTGGTAGGAACATCCTTGTAACCCATACATCTATCCTTCCACGCGTTTTCAATCACGTACGCAGGGTTATCTGGATATATATAACTGTCAGTATCGTATGATCCGGGTTTGCAGCTGACATTAAGTGACCTGAAAATTGATAGCGTGGAGCTTGCGTCAATAAACCCGTGATTCTTGGAAAGACAGGCTCCGCTGGCTTTGCTACAGGTATCTGTGCAGCTGTCCCCGGGTTCACCTAAAAGATAATTGATTTCTGGAAGAAAAAATGAAACTAACATTTTTCAAGATAAGTCTTCACGCCTTTAAATACAAACAATATGACGTAACACGTCAGGTATGTCTTGCCTTAGTCCATCCAAAATGGAAAGCACTATACCCCATTAGGTGAAACCAGAGTCGCTGAATCGGTGTTTTGAGTCAGCGGCCTCTGTTCAATAAAGACCGAAGACTAGTAGCTAGTTTGATTAAGCAGTCACAAGTCCCTCATTACGGAATCTGTGCCAGACAAGTGCGTTATTTTGATGAATACCGAATTTCTGGTCTCAGCCATTTGGATATACTCCTATATACTCGATACAATAGGTTAAAACCAGAAACTCGCTTCATCCAGATTAATCTTTTACAAATTCCACTATAGACCACTGGACGTATATTCCAGGTTTCTGATTTCAACCATTGATTTCGAATACACATGTAGTACATCCCAACGGCTTGATACATACAGTGGCCGACAACTGTAACTGCAAAAGTTTGCAAATATCCCGGCAAAAGTTTGAAAACACGCCTCCCCAAATCTCACGGTAAAAGTTTGTTGACGCTACTGCAAAATTTATCACTATCCTTTTTTTCTTCTCTTCAACGTGAAAGCTAACCTCAAGAGTGATGCTTTCTTTGATTTGCTAATAGTGAATGAAATACAAAGTCGACTTTAAAACATTTGTGACTAATACAGTTTCTATCGAAAGCTCTAGCCGTTACGGATTAATTTGAAATCGACTTAACTCTTTACTTTGTGGCACCATGTTAGATGGGCGAGATGCGCGTGACCTTCTACGTCATTTTGTTGGGTTTTTGGGAGGACGCTTTTAGCGGGAAAAATTCAATATTCTTCCAGCCGTAACTTGGTGTAATTTCATCGTATGTTCTCAAACTTGGCAAACCAATGTTTTTTATAGCATACATTTTGGAAATTGAAAAACTGATCTTGTATCATATGCTCTTTAATTACATATTTGCAAATAAAAAATGCTGCTTCTCAATTGAGTAGTGTGCAGAGTCATGCAGTAGAAAGGAGCATCCGTCATTTCTTTGTCAAAAAAGTCTAAGCACTTTAACGACTTATTTTATAAGAAATAAGATATGGTAATAGTCGCCATACTCTCAAGCGGTTTTCCTTAACCTCTTCAACCCTTCGTCTCTTCCTGTCAGTGTAAGTTTTGAGTGTTAATCTCGTAAGTATAATTTAGTATTGTATACCAAAACAATTTCGAACCTTCATAATTTTAGTTTAAAAAGTTCCACATTGTCGTCTAACTGTCTTACCCTCTGTATCTAATTTTTATAACCGCAAACTAAAGTTATCATTTCAAACTGTTTTCATAAAAGCTGTAATACAACAATGTAACACGAAGGAAAACAAAAACTAAGCTAAATCCAGAATATCATGCCCGTTTAAAATTAGCAACTACAAAGTGAGCGTTTTTGTCATTCTTACCGTTAAGTTTTGGCATCTTTTGAAACGTTTCCAATGACACACATTGCTTTGTGTGGCGAACGAAAGTCTGCGCATCTTTAGAACATCTACACTGACTACAGCATCCTCGGGAACAAAACTGCCCTTCAATATCTAAAGCACTTCGTTTTAAGCAGGAATGGCTACTGCAGTTTTGATCAGGATTTGGGAAAAAGTCCCCGTCTTGAATTCTCACTACTTCAATATAATTCTCTTCCACAGTGGATGTTAGACAGTTTTTCAGGGAAAATATTACTAAAAGCAAATCCACGCAGAGTTGAACTGTGGTCATGCTGGTTAACTCAGTTAGGGCACAGAGTGGATACAGTTTCTTCGCAACCAGGTATTCATATCTTTAAGCTTTAGAACTTCCCGTCCGGAAATTAAACAGGGTATAGTGAAAACGTGCCAGCGTCCTTTTGTGCATACATTCATACGACTCTTTGAAACGTTTCCGGTTAGAAACAGGGTAGGTCCGAACACTTCCTTTCTGATTATAAACAAAAGATTATCGGCAAGGTGAAAAAGGAAAATTAACTCTCATCTGATAAAAGTATATTGGTACGTCCCCGTAGGGGCGGGTCAGAACTTGTCCGCGACTTAAAATTGAACTACTGCGGCGAATATAATGTAATATAATGGAAACGTGTGTGTACTTCGACCAAAACATGACGGAAACAAGTGTATACTTGGACCGAAACATGACGGAAACGTGTGTGTGTACTTCGACCAAAACATGACGGAAACAAGTGTATACTTGGACCGAAACATGACGGAAACGTGTGTGTACTTCGACCGAAACATGACGGAAACGAACTAAAAATAACCCGGTTCCGTCGGAGCCATCACAGCGGAAACGTGTGAAAGCGCCGTGTTTCAGTTGACGGAAACATGTGTTTAGTGTAACGAAAACTTACATTTACATCACGTTTCCGTGGGAAAACCGATTTCGTCCTGTGGTACAGAGGAAGAAGGTTATTTTGACAAAAAATATTGCGTTGTTTGTTATGCTTTTCAGGAAAAGAACCCAAAAGCTGCGGAAATCGACAGGCATAAATTCTCTTTTTCTTTTTTTTTTTTTTTTGTCAGAGGCAGTTTTTTATCCTTCGGAAAAACTATGTCTATAAAAGGAAAAATAATCTGTTACCAACACCAAAAATGCAGAAATAATGGAGTTTTGTTCATCATACCGCGTCTCTCGGTGAATGTTTCCCAATTTACAGACTGCTTTTTCTTGTTTCTGTAAGCCGCCTAGATTAATGAAAAGATAACGTGTTTCACGTGTCACGTATTTCTATTGATTTTTTTAAATAGCTTTTAAGTGCGAAGTTGCGTCCAAAATTGGATGAACATTTCTTCGTCGACTAACCTGAAAGAGATATGCTCGTAAGTTATTATCCTATTTTTAACTTCGCACACCTTGTAATATACAAACCACGGTTTCTTTATTTTCTTTCTTTCTTTCTATCTTTCTTTCTTTCTTTCTTTATTTTTTCTGTCAGTACGATACAATACAATACAGCGAGAATTTGTACATAAATACGAGAGTCATCATCTTCGTCGTCATCTTGTGGCCGTGGCCGAAATGTTCTCAATTCTGCGCCTGAGGGGTAGTACCTTGACCTTTAACCTTGACCCTAGAGATACTAGCAGTGAAGGTCAAATTCCGCGATGTGAATATGTTTTGGTCTTCGATTGAACAAAAGTGGCAAAGTACTCGCAACAAGCAGTTACAGGTTTATTCCTTAATATGGCAGCAAAAAAAAAAGTTCAGACTGGTTTTTTTTGGCAACTACTGTTTGAGCAAAATAATCTACATCAAACTCTTCTTTCTAAAACTGTACTCTTTCAGTGATTTCGAGATATTTTAGTTTTTTCGTTTTGTATGCTGTAAATACAGCATATTATTATATAGATATGAATGTATTATCATTAATTACTACGCAC
The DNA here is from genome assembly GCA_026413305.1 of Hydrozoanthus tunicans. Taxonomy (NCBI): domain Eukaryota; kingdom Metazoa; phylum Cnidaria; class Anthozoa; order Zoantharia; family Hydrozoanthidae; genus Hydrozoanthus; species Hydrozoanthus tunicans. Next base: position 10,399 of record JAOBAT010015569.1, on the reverse strand, counting down.
TCATAGATTTCATTCGAAACAAAATCCGGGCCGATACTAGTAATATATCTCCCATACCGTCACCAGAGAAGATCTCTCCGGCGTAATTTTTTTTTCGCTTATTTCGACGCAAATAAACACTCGTTTCTATATGATAAAAAGAAAATTCCACGTTGTCGTGCGATCCAAATGTAGTTTTTTCTCACTCTAAGATAAACTGATAAATTTCATATGTTCACACCGTGTATAATATCCTCAATGTACAAACATTGTTAAAGCAACATTGAAATATCAGTTAGCTTTATGTCTTCAGTGTTTTACTTCACATCAAGATTTTGGTATGTTTTTTTTGTCCGAAATGTTATTAAAACTATAATGGTTTCTTAAATCGTCTAATTCCATATTTCCAACAAATAAAAACATCTCCAGCGGTGTTTAGCTTGCGTGACTTTTTCAGTCCGAACGGGTTCTTCGTGTCATGGTAAAAAAAGCTGCGCCCAGGATCTTTAGATCCGTTCAGTTGAATGATCTCGTTTTGAACGTTTATGTTATGTACTAAAATAATAGTGCAAAAGGGGGAAAGACGTTACATTCGTAAGATCAGTTTACATCATTTAAGCTCTTTTCACTGGTTGTTTAATTTTAGATTGCGTTTTTAAATACAAGAAAGTGAATGGTTTTGGTATTCCTTATTTCGTTCCTAATCAACAAAGGATAAATGGTGACATTTAAATGTGAAGTAGAATAAAAAGCACTACATCAATATCTTTAATAATAACATTTAAAATTGTACAATTTGTACATTTTAGTTTTATTGCTAGCTATTTACCTAAATTAAAATATAAGTTATACAATCGTAAAGGTGAACTGAAGGAAGAGAGGTTTCAAGATACATCGAAGAAGAAAAACAAACCTGTTTGTAGACAGCCATAAAACAGCAGTCATCATATCTATATGAAAACAACAAAATATCAAATTCAATAGCCCGGATTCATCAAAACGAAAATAAAACAGTTCAGTAAATAAATTATTTTTTCTCTCTGTCAATATCTAAGTGAAAAATCTTTCATTGTGCTATAGAATTTTTTTAAACCGAAGCTAGGAAAACTTTTAATTATGATTTTGTTATACGCGAAAAATCCTAGAGATAAGGCAAGTGTAGAAAAGTAAACAATTCTCACGCTTCTATTGAAAAAGTCAGGGTTTAGAATGCACTGCAGCTTTAACATCATCAAAAAATATTATAATGAGCTCAGTTGAGCACTTTGTTAGGATTGCTCTCAGTTTCTCTGACGTTATCATACGTGCTTGTTATTCAGACCCGAGTGTAGGTACGTTAGGAAAGCTAGCGCTTAGAAGCTAAAGAGGTACTCTTTTGAGCAGTCAATTTGCAATCGGTTTGTTTATTCTTGTCATTTTGTAAAAGATCTACGTAGTTTGTTGTAGAATCTCAATCGATCAACTTTAAATTTTTTTTTCTGTTTCAAATTGGTTCTTCAGCCCAGGGCATACTAATTAAGATGCACTTCAGTTTGAAAAATCGGGCTTGGAAATTTGTTTTAGTTAGAGGTAATACAATTTCAATAGATTTTTTGTAAATCCGAGCTTCTCGCTTACAAACGGAAGCTTCAAACAAAGTGTTTGTTCGAGTAAGGGTTTTAAGATTTTTTGGTTTTCCTGAATTTTGCCCAACATATAGACCATTGAGGAATATAGCAGCAAATACTTTTCCAACAAGTATTAAGTATAGTTCCAATAGCGTTCAATCACTTATTTAGTTTATTCCACCACAGAACTGACCAATCATGGTTTTCAACAAGTGGTTAAATGCTTTCTTGTATGTGGGTATTATAACTGTAGCTGCCATGCCACTCGAGAAACCCTTGAAGCATGCCGAGTGGGGTAAGTATAGCTGCTGCTCTGCAATGACAAGGCAATATATTACCTTTGTCCCCTAATTAAATCAGTATTTCCCTTCGATTACCAAGATGCTGTCTTCTCTCTCTAGGATACACCAAACTATTGAAGGCTCTCATCAAAATTTTAAAGAAAGTTAAAACAAAAATAAAATGACTTGATTCGAAATAAAGTTGCAATCACTGCTTAAAGTATTTAGAAAACACAAGTTTTGAATTTTGTTTTGTAATATAGTTGTAATTTTATTCCCTTCACTTAACTAGGAAAGTCTTAAATACTACATAAAAAACTGATACCAAAATATTCGACTGCTTGAGATACAACACTGAAATATTGTAACCTGAAAGCTTGTGAGAACAAAATATATAAGTTTTATATACTAAACATTTTCTTTAGAATTTAAAACCTATTTTTCTTGACGTTATGCACGCCATGACGCCACAGAGATTTTTCTTTCAGTTTTATACTATGTTTAATACAAGCTTCTTTGCAAAGACGTATCTACAACATTTTTATTCTAACAAATAGTACCAGTGGCATAAAAATTATATGGCTTTTTTGTTTATCGTTTCTTTTCTTGTTATTTTTTAGTAAATCCTAACAGTATATCATTGCTTTATAAAGACTATTTGTACTACAACAAATTTGAAAGGAGAAACAAAATTATATCTATAAGGTTCTGTTGCTAAACGGCTACCACACATTGACCATGTATAAGTCTATCACAAAATGCTGAAAAAATATATTTATAAGGCAGCCATATAGGTTCAAAGCTTTGGGCATGCTATTAATGAAGAAAGTGATTATATATACTGGTGTATCGCCTCATTAGGCTTTGAAAATTATGTATATCCTATAAATGTGCAAAAAAGCACACGTTAAAAACCTTTTAACTACAAAGTTACCACTAACGCGTCAAATCAATAAACTTAAGTCACCAGTATTAAAACCGTTTCAACGTTATTGCCTAGAATTTATTTTTGCTCCAAAAATGTTTCGGGCTAGCAGCAGCTTTTATGCTTGTCGACTATGGATCTGTTTCAATACATTAGCTATTCCCTATTCTTCGTTTGTAGAGAAAAGTGGCGAAACCAATAAAGAACTTGTAGGAGGAGATATGATGCTGACAAAATCCCAAAAGATTGAAACTGGCATCCTACCGCCAAAGGGAAGTGTAAGAGTAACTCGCAAGGCGACAAAAGGTCATTTGTGGATAGATGGTGTAATTCCATATGAAATAGACAGCACTTTGTGTAAGTAGAGCGCGATATCAAATAGTTTTAATTGATACACTGCCGCATCATATCTCACAACGTAACAAGTAGATTGGCTGATTACCCTCGTTTACCATTTATTGACATGTTACTACAATTAGAGTGCGTTCCTTTTGTAAAATCTAAATCCAGTTTGTCAAAGCTGAATTTTATGGACTCTCATCGCAAATGGACGCAAATACCGAAACCAGATTTTTAGGTTTTATCGAAACATTTCAAAAAAATTAAACCCTCCTAACTTTGATTCATTAAGTGAACAACTATGCCGAACATACAGCGGATCGGTATACCTATAAGATGTATTTTCTATGTTCGAGAGATAAAATCTAGAAAGTTATAATAATAATAATAATAATAATAATAATAGTGTGCACAACAAGTAGCAAGTGGCAATTATATCTTAAATGGTTAAATTTTTGTTCTTATACGTCGAAGACTTAAGCAAACTTTCATAAAAAAAACAAAGAAGTAAAATTATCATAGATAAAAAGAAACCAATTCTAGTTAAATAGTTATAATATGGTAAAACAATTTGCGTACGGATAGTGAAAAGTGAATTATGATATGATTTTAGTGGAATTCATTGTTCTTAAACGTAACATGTACAGGTGAGCGAGTTCGATTTTGAAACAAGGAAAATTCCTTACTATTTTTTGTCCTAATTAATAATTTTGTTCAACATTTTTTTTCAGCATCAAACAGTACTATCACAACGCTAATTGATAATGCAATGATTTTGTGGGAATACAACACAGATTGGTGCATAAAGTTTTTTCCAAGAGAAAAAGAAACTGACTACGTTACCTTTACCTCCAAGAACGGGTATGATTTTAAAGCTATCGCAAGCGAAATACGCATGCGTGATCTTTTTGTTTCCATCATAGGTATTTAGTTCTGTCGGAAAATTTTGATGTTAATGTCATTAAGATGAAAATGGCCAAAATAAGGTAAAGCCGTCAGAACGACTCGAGATTATATACATTATATTTAAAATAAGCTAAATTCATATTATTCTCTTTGGATTGCTTACTTGCCCCAAGGCCAAGCCCCGAATGAAACTGTATATCAAGGCAAGGATTATAATCTTGATCACAAGTATCACAGATATTATCCCTCTACTTCCACTTTTGTTTTTGTTTTTTTTGTCTAACGATTTTGCATTTAAAACTTTGAAGGACCATCTCCAAATTATCCGCCTTTGAGCGTAAGAGCTACAAAATTGTGGTAAACGTTTTTATCCAGCAGGGGGGTTGTTTCAGAAACTAGGGGCGAGGGGGGTTGCAACAACCCCCCGTTCAGAAAGGGAGGGGGCTGCAGAAAACTTACATTTTTTTCTTGGTTTAGATTAAATTTATGTTTGTTGTGTTTGCACATATTCTATAAACTTAAATAGAAAAGGAAAAAAAACTCTGTATTGTGTTTGCTGACTTTTATAGACAAAAAAACGTGATATCATTTATTTCTGCTGAGGGGTCGTACCAATCCCCCAACCCCCCATCCCCCTCCTGAAGGGAGGGGGAAAGGGCATCAGGAGGAAAGGGTTAATAATGCCATGCCTCCGTCAGGTGTTGGTCAAATGTTGGACGAGTTGGAGGGCAGCAGTTCATCAGTCTTTCTAACAGTGATAGTGAAGGCACCCACTGCTGGCATACATACGTCATCGCTCATGAAATAGGTACCGACCAGGACCCGGTTTCACAAAGCCTGGACAAGCTATCCGCCGGATAAGTGCTTTCTATTTCATGCAGTAAAACTATAATGAAAGCTATTTCACACCACTTAAACCATTACTTTAGGAGTCTTCCACTCACTTAACAACTAGAGATAAAGAAATCAACAAAAAGTCAAACAAACCATTAGAGCTTTAACCAGCGGATAGCTTATCCAGGCTTCGTACAACCGGTCCCAGTTTGATAACGATAAAAGTATGATTTTATTGAGTGGCAGTGGTTCTTATAATATTTTAAACGTTCACATAAATTGAACGCAATAAAAAGTAACTGAACAAATTAGAACAACATAAACGTCACTAACTTCGACGACAGTCCTTCTCTGGATCGACTAGACTCAGACCGGACGATCTCACCATACGATTTACCGTCTTGCTCAGGAATACACTAACCGGGCCAATCTTTCCGTACGATCTATAATGTTACTCTTGAGTTAACTATTAAACGTTAAACATAAAACTTATTTGACTTGATGCAAAAATGTTCCCTCTTTGACAGATTCAAACACTGACAATGAACAGGCAGCAGGTTGAAAGTAAAGCAAAACGGCCTGTTCCTGCTTCAAACGTGGACTATAACAGTGTTTGGTTATTTTTTGCATCTATACAAAAAATTGAGTGACACAAAGACAAATAATAACGTGATAGATGAGTAGTTACATGTGGTTATTTGTTAGAACACAATAGGAACGATTTGGTTTTGCTTATAATACCCGTGTATACGTGTAGAAAACTTTATATAATAGCTGCTTTGGTTGGTTTGTTTTGTGTTTCACTTGCAGGACACACCCTGGGGTTTTACCATGAGCACTCGCGACCAGACAGAGATAACTACGTAACGATTCACCCGGAAAACATCAAAACGGGTGAGAATTCCAAGCAAACCTTTGGCTGTTTTTGAATTTTGAATTTTTGGATCGTTTAATAAGTTTATATTGCTAAGGTCTGGTTTAGTTATTTCCACTTCTTGAGTTAATAATCAAGTTAACAATTTTATTTTTTCTAAATGTGGTTATTGGTTATTGCCGGTGTATTTCTAGAATTTATTAGGGTGTAAGGGCTGATCGAACAGCACCATGTGGTGCATACTTGAAGTCATAGATATCTATAAACTGGAAGCAAGAATATAACATTGGTGAAACCAGGGTAGTGCAAGGGTTTTTATCGACAAAAAAGCCAAGTCCAATCTCGAACCTAAGTGGCTCATTGGGCCCGCGTTTATCTCCGGTTTCTGTAGTGTGAAGTGGGTGAGAATCTTTGACTCCCGCTGGTCAGGACACTAAACAATCGCAGATTAGCTCCCAGCAGAACTGGTACTCGTTCAGATACCGCTTAGTTGATCGGAAGAAGTCGGGTATGCGGTTGGAGTGTCTCGCTAAAGTACACAACACAGGGATCTGATCGGGGCTCGAACTTGCAACCCTAGGATTAGGAGTTGAATTCGCTAACCGCTTAGCCACTGCATGGCTGTGAATCATTTGTCTTAAGGAAAAACTGCAATCCAGTATTGTTTTCTATTTTTTGGGGGAAAAAAACTGCGTTTGTTTTTAAATCAATCGTGAAAGACCTTTGCAAATAACTTGTTTTCTATCAAGTGAAGAGAGTATAACATCAACTCTTTTTCTTCCTTGTAAGGATCGGAACTGAATTTCAAAAAATACAGCAGTGACGTCATCAATACACAGGGAACCCAGTACGACTACCAGAGCATTATGCATTACACAAGAACCTCCTACAGTAAAAACGGAAAGGAAACCATCACCCCGGTTGCAGCACATGCAAACGTAATTAAACAAATAAAATATTTGCTTATGGCTACAAAAATAAATATATCTTTTCGGTGGCAAAATGCTATATAGTGCTTGTTGTTTCAGGGTATATTCAAACCAAAATGTGAAGTCGTTCTGTATGAACGTAGATTTCAAAAATATCAAATTTACTATATATATATTTTTTTCTGATTGGTGAACTGTAAACAATTTGAAGACTGAACGGTAACCAATGGCAACATATGATAACTCTTTTTCTCCTTAATACTCGCTTAATAACCGTTTCAGGTCTTTTGAGTGCCGGCTGAAACCCGTTTGTTTTGTTTTTACAGTAAACGCTTTGGAATATAACTTTCTGTGTCTATTACAGTTCTTGGCGCCATTTTGAAGTCAAGGGCAAAAGCAAAACCTGAGTTAAATATGGAATTGTTTTAGGTCACTTTAGTGTAAAGTGGATTTGTTTTGAGAGCTCTGTATACTAATAGACCCTGTTTCAGTTATCATTAATGCCTTTTATGTTGTAAACAACCATAGGCAATATTGGGCAACACCGACCGACCAACTGATAAGGATTACAATATGGTAAAGGTCTTGTACAAGTGTTCAGGTGAGAGCCTTCTGTCGTAGTTTTTGTTAACCATTACCTTTAATAAAAAAAGGAGGTTTTAGAATCAACTGCATATTGTTGTACTTTTGCGCAATTTAGTATTCTTGGCTCCAATGTAAAAGTTGTTAATAAACTCTCTCATTGTGTACATGATTTGCGTTACATATATTTGACAAATCTTGTGTTTTATTTGTAAACATATATTTTAAACGTTCTCTCTGATTTTCCTTTTTTGCAATTCTAAGATGGGGAATCCGGTGTCACCGCAGCTCCTACAGGTAAGTATAGATACAGACTATATTATTGGTCGCGCAGAGACACAATCACAACCCCCCCCCGACTTTTCACCAAAGATGTCTCACGAGAAAGCAGGTATACAAAAAAAGATCTTTCTAGTGCTCTAAAAAATTGTCGGCGGCGAAGACTGGCCGAGCGGCTAGCGTGTTTGACTAGGGACTAGAACTAGGATCCCAGTGGTCCTTGAAACTGACTTTGTTCCAGTCAACTCAACTGTAAAAATGAGTACCAGCTGGGGGTTAACCTGCGATAGATTAGTGTACTGTCCAGGGGGAATAAAAGACAGTCATCCCCCTAACACCATAGAAACTGCTGATCCTATGAGCCATTTAGAACCGAGAAAGGATTTAGCTTTAGTGCTCATCTAATATTCTGTTTATGTATGGTAAGCAAAGGATTCTAATTTTTTAGCGCTCTGACTTTCCATTGGCTGAAAAGCATTTATATAGCTATATAGCTATCCAAGAATTACTTGCAGTTAATTAATTTAGACATAAAAGTCTAACCAAAAAATAACTTTTGAGGGGAATTTTGTACAATGAAAATGATCTAATAAGTGCTTCTAAAGCAAATGACTCTTTCAAAGATTGTCGATGTACATATTTTTCTCAGAAAACAAGAGTATGTATGCCTTGATCCATTTTGAGTGTCTTGCTAACTTAATGTTGTTTTACAATAGCAAACTGTAAAGACAGTGATCCAAGATGTCCTTACTGGGCTTACAAAGGCGATTGTGCTAACAACCCTTCATGGATGAAAGATAACTGCAAAAAGAGCTGCAAACAGTGTCCGGGAGAGAAATGTAAGTAGGATCTGTAATCAACGATCACGCTAAAGATTACGCAAAACCTGTACATTTGCCCGCAATTCAAACGTCTTAAATTGCCAATAAAAGCACATACAGGGACCCAGAAAAACCTCAAATTTGACATACACGGTGTTTTTAATGCAAAAAAGACTTTAGGCAACTGTTACCTTCCCTGAATTTCTTATAGCGGTGTAACGTTTGCAAAGCATTGTGGTAAAATGTACGGACGCCATGTTTATCTGAATGGTCAATTACAGTAATAGAACCTGGGTCTTAAGAAACTGTTTATCAAAATTTTCATTTTAAAGTGCTACTACGGAAACGATGTCTTCAATTCTTTAAAGTATCTAAAGTTTGACCTGTATAATTTCCGCTTAGACACACACAGAGAACCTGTTAACCTCAAATTTGACATACACGGTGTTTTTAATGCAAAAAAGACTTTAGGCAACTGTTACCTTCCCTGAGTTTCTTATAGCGGTGTAACGTTTGCAGTGCATTGTGGTAAGATATACAGCCGCCATACTTTTTCTGAATGGTCAATTACATAACTAAAACCTGGGTTTTAAAAAACTGTTAATCATATTTTTCATTTTAAAGTGCTACTGAAACGATGTCTTCAAACCTTTAAAGTATCTTAAGTTTGACCTGTATAGTTTCCGCTTAGACACTTGTGTTACCAGTTATTTTAACAAATTTTGCGGTTGATTTACGAAGACAAAATGCCGTTTTTAGCGCCAAAGCTGTCAAACTTTTTGTGCTCATTAGATGTGTTAGATGTCACATGATTCGAAAGGCGGGAGATCCGATCCTCACTTTCCCGGTCAAATTCATATGATCACGGCGTAGTTTGCTTGGCTGATTACCCAGTGCTTGGGCATGCGCAAAACAACTCACTAGTTCGCTGTAAACGCTAGTATAGGGTGGTTTCAGGTCCTTCTAAGCCAAATGACGTCATAAATCGTTGTCGTATGTTCTCAATTTTGTTCAAACTTTTCTGAAGAATTATTTTGGGGAATTTAAATGGTCCGATACGCACTATCATCCATTCATAGTCGAAAAGAAGTGTTGGAAGGGCCCCTTTAGAGCTACAAAAATACTAATGACATTATAGGTTCAGTAGCACTTTAAGTTCCGTCCTCATAGCAACATAAAAAGGCTGAATTTTAGTTAGTCTATATGATTTGTCACACAATCAGAAACATAATCACAGTTCTTCACAAAGCAAAAATGATTTAATCTTGCAAATTATGAATCGCAGAAAAAAAATTAAAAAGTTATTAACTTTGACCCAGGCGTTTCACATTTCATTGCGGGAGCAAGTTTCAATTAAATCTGATCCGGACGTTTCACATGTAGGAGCTAAATATTCCATTCATCTACTGAAGAGTAGACAATAACATCGTTCATGAACTCTTTCTCGGTGTATACCAACAAAATTGTTTACAAGTTATCTTTGATATTTAAATAATATAAATAAACGTTCCTGTAGCTTACTGTGCAGATGACAAACACGGCTGCTTTGAGTGGATGTCCCAAGGAGAGTGTGAACGAAACCCAGGTTTCATGTTGGCCTATTGCAAGACAAGCTGCAAACACGATGGGTGTCCTTAACTCCAATAGACGGCAACGGTAAGTGTAAACGATTCAATACTGAACGGAATATACGATGATGACGTCACAATACCATTTCCTTGCACTTAAACGAGGCTTGGCGGTAATATTTATATACTTGCTCTAGTTGCTGAATAGTCTTACTAACATTACAATATTTAAACGTGGCAGAACAGACATAAGGAATTGTTAACCCTATTCAGACTTGGGGGGGGGGGTGTTTTGACGCCACCCTTGCATTAAAATCCGTCTCATTTCTAGCCAGTTAAAGACATCTCACCCATTTTTCGTGACTTCTCCTAAAATTTATCTGGTAACATGACAGTGCAAGTTTCATGTGGGTACGCCATACCTTGTTGCCATGGTAACCACGTTTTAACGACTAGGTTTTGGTCAAAGTTTGCA
>JAOBAT010015568.1:39181-56377 GCA_026413305.1 Hydrozoanthus tunicans | reverse complement strand
AATTAAGTTTTAAGTCTTAGTTGTTACTTGAAACGAAAAACAATGCATCATTTGGGAAATCTAGTTTTTTCAAGAAGGTTCTATGAGATTTTCCAGGGCTTAACAAAAATTTCTAGGGCTTTTCCAGGGGTTTCCAGGGCTTCAAAAATTTTCCAGGGTTTTCCAGGATTTCCAGGGCCCGTTCAAACCTTGTTTAACACTCTCAGTCCCAGTTTTAGTGGCAATTTCTCCCACCAAGAGCCTAAACTTTTAGTAGAAGTAGTTTGCTTTTTTGATCAATCCTTATTTTCTTAGTACCTAATGTTTTGTAAGGAGAAGTTACACATGTTGAAAATTGACTTGAACTGTAAAGGGTTACGAAACTCATATGTTTTTGTTTTGTTATTTAATTCATCAAGTGAACATTATTCATAATATTTCAGCTAATGGTTATGACAGTAAGGTGTGGGACAGCATACCATCTTCATCAGTTGAAACCTCATCATTGCTGTTACTGTATTCTGCCACATCTTCAACAGCAATATCTTCCTCCACAAGGGATATTATCTAGTAAAAACCAGCTATAGGTCACTGACATTATCTATTAACCCAGGTACAAACCGTGACAAAACTGTGCAAAAACTTTTAACCTTGAACCAAGTACAGTAAACTAGTAATCATAGTATTCTCACATTTGCTTCCTATGTCATGCTTCTTTCCCCAGAAGCAAACCTGGGGAGAGAAGCATTGCTGGCAACACAGGTAGCAGCTGCTAGGGGATATTTTAGGGATCTTTTTTTTCATTGTGACACTGTGAGATATGAATTGAACATGAATTGAAATTTTATTCCTTTTTCTATAGACAATAATTATTAATTATAATAATAAGAGGTGGACAGCACTTCTACCAGACTTAGTCCAACTTAATTATAAAGAGGTTAACAAAAGGTTATAAGTGCAACTAGCTAAAGCTAGTTTGACCATGTGTTGAATCACGAAGTGTGACAGAAATTCACAATCACTCACATGGGTGTGAAAACCTACATGTTTCCTCTGACTGTTCCCATTTTCAGCTTCAAGTAAAAAAACCCTTAAAAGCAGTCTAGCTACTCACCCTACAAACACTCAGCCCCCTCAGCAAGATTATTAGTAGTGGAGTCATGTTGAAATTGCCTATAGTAAGTGGCAATTGAATTTTTTTTATTGACCAAATTTCATTCTAATGCTTAAACACCAAGCCCTTCAATCTTGAAAATTATTTTAATTAGAATTAATTTTGCTAATTAACTTAGCTCAACTAGAAGAACCACTGATCTTGCCTGGCTAACTACCTTAAGACCAGGGCATAGTATATAATTCTTTATACACTAGTGTTTTGCTTACTATAATTTTAGCACTTCATTGAAACTGTGAAAAAAATATATTTTAAACTGCTAGTTTGCTTACAATCTCTTCCAAACAAAGATAATTATTTTAAACCAATGGATAACTGCAGTTGGTAAAAGGACCACTTTTTTCAAACAATTTTCTGTCTTCAAAACAAATGCTGGTATAATATTGCCTTTCAAATTTCACATGTGGCACCACTTTTATCTCTGCACACGATTTCAGATCAAATCTTTAAACAGGTTTATTTAAAGGCTCTTTCTTTTCTATCAAGAGGGTTGCGGGTTCGATTCCTGTCAGTGACTCAGAAATTTTTCTGATCACTCAAACTTGAGAGGCGATTTCCTTCAAGATTATTTTGGTTAACATATTATTAGTGTCTGTCCTTAATACCTGGTCTGGACTCTCAACGTCAAATGAAGTAAAACCTGCAGATTCAAAAAAACAAATTTCTTTTAAGAAAATAAAATGTATTTACTTGAATTATCATGATTATAATTCTATTGAGTAATTATTCTCAAACATAATTTTTCAAAAACAAACCTGCAAAAAAATAACAACCTTGCCTGTAATTAATTATGATACTGTAGACTTATGGGGAAACAGGTAATACTCTCTTGTAAACATATGTCAGTATAGATACAATTTAAAAGCACCTGTCCAGAAGTTCTGAGTTCACAGTCTCCATAAACAGGTTGTAAATAAATTGCTTTTTTCCTATTAATAATAGACAGTAAACTAATTATTAACCAGTGAATTTAGATTATATGCAACATATAACTATATTTAAAGTATGAACAATACAATATCAATAATAATTATTATGGTGTTGCAAGGGTTGTTAATGAACCCTGAAGTGGCATAAATAAAACAAAGCTTTAATGCCACTGGAAATAGGGAATAATCAAAGTTTTGATTGATCTACAGTTTTGTCTTGGACCCAACAAAAAACAATTGAAACCAGTTAACTCCAATAAAAAATACCAAACTTTGGTTGGCTTCAAACCCTTGATCATGAAAGAGATCTACACCACTTTAATCTACCAAACTAGTTAGGTCAGTTGGGAGTTTGGCTGTTGGAACAATGGTTAAGGCTTCAAGTATACAAACAATGAACTGTCCTACAATTAAACAATTATAAAGCAACATGTACAGTACCTTGTCCTTCAGGGGTCAATATTTCAAAAGATCCACTAGTCAGCAGCTTATGTTTCTAGAGAAGTTGATGAAAAATTATTAATATATTGACAGTTTTGTCTTTGGAAAAGCTGGAAAAGTTCTCATCTGGCAGATACATTTTACATAAAAAAATAATGAAATTAAAACAAAACTTAATTTCAGGAGTAAAAGGTGAGAAGCGTCAAATACTGAAGTTCATTCTAAACACACCACAAGAGATAAGCTAGTAAGGAACCTGAGGAATGACCATTATTGAGGAAGACCACATACATTGAGAAAAAGATCAGTTCAGCAGTGAAATTATTTACAGAAACAGACTAAATGATAACAAGTGATAGCAGTTCATGTGTGCAATCTTAATTGACTCATCTGGTAAGAGCTCAGTGACTGTAAAGCCTAAAGGCTGTAAATTCTTCCCCTAACCTTGTTGAGGATTGTACATTTTGTTTGGACTTCTATTGTTACAGCAGCATAAAGCCGTTGGTTCCTGTCATTAATCTTCATTAAAAAAGGGCAGTTTGATATCAGTATCAAAACAAATAATATAAATTAAAATGATAATAATGCTGCATTCCCAACCCTCCTTAATAATTTTCTTATCATTCACAGTTTCCATGTTAGAATAATTTTGAATTTAACACTGACTACACTTTCAAGCTGTGCACACAGCCCCAAAATACCAATCTTGTCCCAATGAACCTGTGATGCTTGGCAGTCAAAACTAATTGAGCCAAGGTCACACACACAATGGCAAGCTTTAGAAATGTCAGAAACTTCCTTGATGACAGCAGTCATTTTCTGAACTAGTCAGCATACCCTCATCTAGATGATGACTACAAAGAAGAGTCTATAGGTACTTGCTACAAACATTGCTTACTTACACATTTAATTTGCTTTGTCCTGCTTTTTGTCCTTTCTGAACTGGTGCTGGATGGACGACTTATTGATTCCAAACTACTCCAAATGGGAACAGGTTTATTACAAGGAGAAAAATAAATTGAGTCGAAAGTCTACAGATTTTCAGAGAAGGATAGGAGTTACTGTCAGTATCACTTCTTACTAAATATACAAGTCTAATACAGTCGACCACCTCAAATACAGACACTGATGGTCAGAGTAGGGCTTGAAGTTTATGATTAACTGGTCACACATGCTACAAGTTTGATATCTTGATTGTGCACCTTCAAAATGATGAACAATTGCACTTGTGCACCTAGAAAGCTGAAGTTCAGTGCAACTGAATTAGAGCTACTCCTTCCTTACCTGACCGTCCTTATTTACACTGACAAAACAATTGTAAGGTCGCAAACAAAAAATGCATTACAGTTTAAGAAACAAACACAGGATTAAAAAAGACACTTGCCTACTTATAAACACCTATACTTATAAATCATTAAATGTCTGAGACTTTCTTTCAGAATCCTAAGCTGTGCTCCTAAAAATAAATTAATTTTTAACTGGGCACCAAAAGTTTTGGAGGAGCACCTGGAAATTTAGTCCAGTTATCACGTGTGAACCCAAAACCAAAAGTAAGCTTCGTGCTCCGCAGAGCAAAATGTCTGTATTTGAGAAATGTTCGTACAAGAGAGATATTCGTGCTACATAAAGTCACTGTCCGAAACAAGAGGTAAGACAGTACGTGTAATAAAGTTACCAAGTGTTTTTACTGTCGGCCTCAATATCGCTTTTTTAAAAAAGGTCATATAAAATTGTCAAAAGCAAAAGATCATGCAGAGTGCAAATTTACAGCTAAATTCATATTAAGAACATTATGCAACATTTCTTTTATAACAAAAAACACTGGGAGCATTTCAAGTGACACACTCACCTCCCTTCAGACACAATTTCCATGGTTTACGGTTTCTTTATAGCGTCTTTTTCCTCATCAACATCGCTCATAAACGAAGAAATAAAACCCAAACCGCAAACTTGAATTTGATTCCAGAACAAGTCACAGTCTTCGTGTTTTTCGTTTCATACTGCACGTCTTCGCTGTATGAAAAAAATTTGACTCTTGATCTTTGTTTCAAACCTAGTTTCTCATCGATTTTGACGATTGTGCCCCCACATATCTAAGTAAAAAGCACATCGCAAAGCGTTGCAGAAGAAAACAATCCGTCCGCCATTGTGGTTACTAACAACTGGTGGTACAGCTGACCTTTTCGATAGTGGGCTCATAGAAAACTAACCAAAATTAATGATTTTTGAAAATATTTGCTTCTGAGCAATGTAAAATCGAAATAATTTGTCTCCTTGGGATTTTCAGATGCTTCAGACTCTGGCAAACTATTGTGGATATTAAATTGGAATTGAAGGGGAAGTACACACAAGGGCAACAGATAAGGCAAAATACTGTACCCACAATGAAAGAAATTCAAGGAAAAATATAAACTAAGGGGGGACGAATTAAATGGGAACCATATCTTAAGGGGGAGAAAGGCAGAAATACACACTAGGGATAAGAATTGAAGGGGGAAATATACACTAGGGGATATAACTGTTGCAAAATAGCAGCCATGCAAAACACAAAACAGCAAAACAACTGAAGACTGTATACTCTTTAAGAAAATAAAATTATAGACGAGTCTTCACAAGCAACTTTATCCGAGGATCTCATGCAACCTCAATGTCCTTTGAAACAGATTATCATGTACTGTCAGCATATCCTATGGCAAGGTGACTTTGCTTATGAAATGCAAATCAAACCAACACAAGAAAAGCAGGAAAACTTGCAGAATACTAAGATAAAACAGATGAACGTGGTGAGAGCTCTTTATTATTCTTTTAAAATCAATGAATTTGTGTAACTTCAATAAGAATATCAAAACCTCCACACTAAGTACCTAACAACCTTTTAGGGGCATTTGCACACTATTCATCACATTTAAAATAAGAGCTTGGGCCACCTATGGTTTTACAATTTAATCTATGAACTTGGGTTCTACCTCAGTGACCTTAAGGAATTAAATAAAGAGCGAATATCAAAATTTTTAGAGTTTTATTGAAGATAATTATTGTGATCAAAATCAGTATAATTTTGGGAAATTTGTTGACTGGTGGCCTTACAGTATGGTATGACAAACTTGAAAAGAAACATTTTTTATTTTCTGCATTAGTTTATAGAATTTTCAAAAAGTCCAAGTTTATTCTCACAATGCTGCTTAGCAATGCTGTGAGTATTTTCCAACAAATAGTTCATTTATAGCTTCAGACACTAGCTGCAACATTTGTCTGGTAGGAACCAGACTTCCCCTTTCCTTAAATCGCTTTCATCACCAGAAACCTGAAAATCAACATAACATTAATTTTTAGTTAAACGAAAAAAATAAACTTTATTATCATTTCAATTCAAGTACTGACTATCTGAAGAAACCTTAACTCAAAAACACATTGCTTGTAGAAGAAAATAATTTTACAACACACTACAGAGAAAGACTAAAATTCAAAAGCAAAAACTCATACTGTAGTAAGGTAGCAAACAATAAATCTGCGACTGTCTGAGAAGCAGCCTTTTTAAAATCGGAGAGACTTTGGAAAGCAATGAATAACCTGAGATTGAGACAATACAATACAAAAAGTCTGTGACTGATCAAGACTTAAAATACAGAGAAGCCAATTTTTGACATCTCATACAACTTAAGTTATTGAACTTTAGAAAAACAATAATGGTGTATTGTTGAAGTTAATGAATAAAATTATCACTTTCATATGACGCTGTTTTAATTTGTATAACATTGAGCTAAGTCAAAAGACTACAGAAAAAGGTACAATATAAGTTCAAAACCCTAAAAGGTTTACAAAGGTCTTGTTTTTGACCCTAAAAGTTCCGTTGTGCACATGTACCTCAATCGGTTTTTTAAGGGACACCCCTCCACCCCCCTCTCAGTTCAGTTTAAGTTACAACCCCTTTACCTGTGTCCTATGTAGCTTGTGGTGGTGCCATGAGGTCAATATCTGAGAGTTCTCGAACAGCAAATACAGCAAGAGCAAAGATGGTTGTGTGTTTGACAAGTTGCCTGAAAACAAGTACAAACAAACTTTTGGTTTTTCTGACCACCAGAATTTTTTTGACAAGGATTAAAAAATTTCTTCTCTTTTGTTCTGAGGATGACAATTTAAGTTGGAAACATTTGTCTTTTGAAAACAAAACCTAAACTTTTCAACATAGTAACATGCTTACAATTTCAGCAAACAACAGAAGCTGCCTGAATGGTGTTCCATACATTTTTTGAAGTTTTTTGTCGAAAGTAATCTAGGCTAGGAGGGGGGAGGGGAGGGGGGGGGTGTTGTAGTGATAAGATCTCTGCCTCCCAGTCTTGAGGTCATTGTCAATTCAATCCCCAGACTGGCTGAGGGTCGAATATTTTGGTTACTGCT
Source organism: Hydrozoanthus tunicans (assembly GCA_026413305.1). Classification (NCBI taxonomy): domain Eukaryota; kingdom Metazoa; phylum Cnidaria; class Anthozoa; order Zoantharia; family Hydrozoanthidae; genus Hydrozoanthus; species Hydrozoanthus tunicans. The sequence goes on along the minus strand of JAOBAT010015568.1, from coordinate 49,456 downwards.
AAAGTGCACTCAGATTTTCATCCTCAAAATTTCAAATTCAGTAAAATTAGTTCCAACATACATGGACCACTTTGAAGCAGTTGCAAACAGTCTGTGTCTATTTTATAATATGTGCTTTCCATCAATCAGATTATTATAACACCGGCTCAAATTAATTTGGAGACGCTCAAATTAATTTGGAGAAAAAGGCAAACTTTGCTCGTGCTATGCTTTGCTATACTTTTAACCAATCAGTGTTCGTTGCTTAACCTTTCCCCCATGAGAAGCAAACTTTGCTCGAATTGATTTTTTTAAAATAAGCATGCTGCATTACCGTATTATCCGATAGATGGAGCGAGTTTTATTCCTCTCCCGAATTTAATTTGGTTCACCGTTAATTAGATACGGTTGAAACACGGTGTTTGAAGTCGTGTATGGCTTTGTAGAAACATACACACAGCACTTCGTTATACAAACTTTTTGTATGCGCTTTCCATAAAAAACCCTTAAGGAAAGTTATGAGTTTAACGTGTATTTCAATCACAGAAAGAACATCTTACAAACTGTGGCATTATGGAGTTTTTCGGTTGAGTGGTTTTCATTTCTGATAATCGAACACGATTGTTTATTTGAGGTTTAAGACTGTGGTTTCTGCAAATCGTCATTCACGGTTGTTGACTTTTGACATGTTTCGCTTTCAAATCAAAATCGCACGATGCTGCCGTTTTGAGGTCACAGACAGTTCAAATCTAGTCAATTATCAGCAACTGACCAAGCGAAATCGTTTCTGAGATGAATAAATTTTGTTTTAAAGTGACATGTCGAGTCAAAGAAATAATTACATCCACTATTTTACAAACAGATGTTTTAACAGACCAGCAAAGTTTGCCATCTCCAGCAAACTTTGCTACTGTCTAATCGTTGATCGGTTAGACCCGAGCAAAGTTTGCTTCTCGTGGGGGAAAGGTTAAGCAACGAACGCTGACTGGTTAAAAGACGAGCAAAGTTTGCCCTTTTGGGCAAACCAATTTTTCTCCAAATTAATTTGAGCGTCTCCAAATTAATTTGAGCCGGTGTTTTATTGTAAAGCACATATTCAACTAAAGCATCAAATATTTTGTGGAACTCGACAAAACCTTACAGAACCTCACAGAAAAAAATAAAAAGAGAAAAGAAATGATGGAAAAGGGAGGTTTCCGAAACCCATGGAATCTCCCCTTTGATACACCCTGTAAAGCAAATTATAAGAGATGAACAATAAAGTTCTCCAAAACTTTTCTATGAAAAGTATGGTTCTAGTAAGAAGAATTTACCATTATAACTGGGACTAACACAACTGGGAAAGGGTTAAACTACATTCAACGCACTACCATAAATATTGACTGTCTACGTGCAACTGATCTTTACACAGGTAGCCCAAGCTAAATGCAAATTATTTTTAACACTACCATTTGCACTGTTTGGTCAAGTGTAAAAAAAACTGATTTAAAAACAAGGTTTGAGTTATTCTTGTGTGTAAGAGCATGGGAAGCAGGGATTTTGAAAAAAAAAAATGTTCTTGTGATTTACAGGCACGCAAGTGTGAGTTGGTTTCAGGCTTATAACCTGGTCTTGAAAACTCTTCTTTCTCTCCTCTTCATTTTTCTTTTGGCTCGTCAAATCGCCTCTACATCAGCTCAAAACGCACCAGGAGGATGAATAAAGGATTTAACACACAGACATAGGGGTGTAATAAATTTCTAATTTTTCGGTGAATTCCCAACTCCAGTCACAAATGACTGTCGAAAATAATTTGCATCTAAAGCTTGGGCTATCTGTGATCTTTTAACAAAATGGGAATAAATGAGATCTCTGAAAATCAATGACGATGTATGAAAGTTTTTAAGTTGTTGTCTTCTCATTATTCACAGTTGAAACTCAACTTATCTATAGTTATTTTGTTTTCTGATCTAACTTTAGCCTGTCTCGCATGTTTGACTGACCAAGTTTGATTGTAGTTAAGGCTACAGACACAGTCAAAGTTGCTGATGATAATGGGCCCGCACCATACCATGAAAACGATTGGCAATGTTAATATTTTGGATAGACACAAACAACGCACCGAGTACGTGTACAGATCACACCGTTTGTGTTTGTGGCAAACTGACCTATCACAATCTATTCTACTTGGTTTCTCACATATTGGTTTGCCAAAAACCAACTTGCAATGACAAGTCTTGGCATAAGGACAAACACGTGCCCCCATTTCACCACTTAACACATGTATGCGACTTGCCCCGGCAGCACAACTCATTTACTTTCTTCTGTTCTAGTTAATTTTACTACAGATTCTACAAAACCAGCTCAAATTTACTCACCATTTAAAGGGATCTTTATAGATATCGGTGACCTGAGCTACTATATTCCAACTTTTTCCACTGCTTTTTGATTTGACTGCTTTGGGCGCCATCTTGAATACGGGGCTACGTAGAAGTGAGGCTTATGACGCAATCCCAATTTCCAAGTCTCGTGACCGGGTTCCGAATGAGTTCCTAGAATTCGGCCATCTTTTAGTTCAGTCTTGTTGAGCAATCGGTGAATTGGAGTTGTGGCTTTTGCTTGATTTTAGTGCACTTCGTTTTGATATACTAGGTAAGTGGCATTTTGGTTTATGATTTATCTTTTTGAGCTGCGCATCTGTATTTAGAGATGGCTTTGATAAGAAATACAAGATATGTTGTGGCATGAATATGCTGGTTTCGTAGTGTACGAAGTTTGGTGCGAACGGTGGACAGAATTTGTAAAATCCATGGATTTGGGTTGTGATGAGGACTTGTTGTTTTATTAAGCTGTTTTACGATAGACTGTTCTCCCAATCTTTATGTACCTTAACTAATAACTTGAACTTTCTGTCTTTCTGTCTTTCATTGCAGTAACTTAAATACCCCGTGAAAATCGTTTGATTCCAACGAAACCAAACAGAATAACTTTGTAAAGTAATGATTAAAAATATATGTTAATTTTGTATTGTATTTTCCATATTTCTCATTTGTTGCACTTTATATATTAGAAACACAGTTAATAAGGCAGGAATTGAGGTTGAGTTAAGCTCGAAGATTGTGGTTCTTTTTCGTTTCGCATGAATTTTCTCACATGACAATGATTTTAAAGAGCAAATATTAAACCGCGCAATATGTAAAATGGATTCGTGTTTTCCCTCAAACATTTATGATTGCTCTTTAAGTATATACAACTGCAAGTCCCATCTAAACTGAAGCACATGAAATTGTGCAATTTTGATTCTACTTAAAACAATCGAGTTTTGTGTACTTTGCAAATAAGGGTGAAACCGTCACGAACTTCCTGTATTTGTTGTAAGTTAGATATTGGATATTTTTGGAAACTCTAGAAAAAATTTGGTTTTCATTTTTTTTGAAAACAATGACTTTTTCAAGAATACTACAACTTGCATTAAGACATGTGGCAACTGAGTAACTCAACTAGTATCAGATTTCTGGCCTAATTCCTTTTTACGAGGTCAGAGGCCAGAACATAGCGCTGTCAGGTAAATTAACAGGAAATTAATAGTCTCTCGACAGTAATCTCTAGTTCTTCGCTTAAATTAGTTTCTATCTAAAGTTCTTTAGCCTTGTATTTGCATTGAAAAAACAACTCACTGCTACCTCATTAAAGTTGTTTTCTTATTCTCTTTTAAAAGTTGCAACTTTATATAGTTTAAGAGCAGCATGTTTAGTTTTGTAAAAGTTAATGTGATAAAAAGCATGGTAAATGTAAACACAACTGTCAAGCAACTCACTAGTAAAGATATTTAACAGCTTGGAGTACCACTGGCCTTAAAATGTCAGTGTAAAAATGAAATATGTTTGGTTAAATTTCCTTTTTCACCCATACTTAATTATGCATACACCAATGGCCACCAACTTCACATTTTTTAGCACAGGATGGTTGCTGAACTCCACATTTTCGTTTTGAGAATTAAAAGACATAATTTTTACCCAAACCTTAACTATTACTCCTAACCCTAACTGTGATTTTGAGAATTTTTGATTGCTCATAAAGCGAGGTTTACCTCTGATATTTTGGTTTGAAGATTAATAGCTTCGTATGCATAATGAAGTATGGATGAGTTAGGAAATTTAGTCATATGTTTTACCAAGAGCAAAAATAAAATCTGAATATTTTCATCATACATTTAATTTAAATTAAACTTCCTCGTAATAGTGAGAAATTCATGAAAATGACTAAGAACAATATTTAAAAAAAGCTATGGAAGGGTATGAAACCAATAGTAATCCTCAAGTCAATGATCAGTGGTTTACCTTCTAAGTAATTAGTTGGAGCAAGGGGCATAGCTAGACAATTTTAATTTGTTAGCCTGTTTCAGCTATAAGCAGCAGACCCAAAAATGACCCTGATAGTTGTCTTTCCAAGAAGTTTGTAAGCCTGTGCTTAATGGCTTAATTGGCAGCTACGCTCCTGTCAACTGTGAATGAATTTGATAATTATGTTGCGAGCAAATAGAGCATAAAGGCAGAATCAGCCCAAAACATTCCTCCTCATTCATATATAATATATACTGTGGAATAGAAGGAGTTGAAAAGTGTTGGTTTGCTTTTTATTTAAGTTAAACACACAACTTGCTTCAGTCGCAGTTTTTAACACAGATTTTCAAAACATCTCTTGTGGTGTGCCTTAGGGGTCAGTTCTTGGTCCTTAACTTTCACGTTACTTTAAATTTCCAAGATCAAAGGCTTGAATGTGAGGATCTCAAAAATTTTGCATGCATCAGTTCACTTATCTTTGCTGGCATTAACTTCATCAGTTGGTAAAATGTTTTCTTGAGATCTTGAGAAATTATGTAAATGTGGAGTCACCTAGATTACCAACCCTTTTTCTGAAAAGGAGTTACTCTCAATTCTTGCCATTTTTGCAGTTAGTAATAGTTTTGATGCAGATCTACTGCAAATTATGTCAGTGCTCAACATGTGTTAAAGTGCTTCTAACTTTGCTTTTCAGATATGGCTTCAAGAAAGAAAGTACTTTTAAAAGTGATTATATTGGGAGACAGTGGGTAAGAGATTTGATTATTCTTGGCAGCAGTTTCTGTACTTGTACTATGCAGAGTTCTCCCAAAGTTTGACTGTTGAAACAATTAAATCACTAACAGTTGGATGAAAATCTGACATCAAATGGTATTGGTCAATCAATGATCAATGCAATATCACACAGTCAGGAAGTCCCAAACTGTATCACTGATTAGCATTACCTGAACGAGTTCGTGGAAAAAACAGTTAATCAATATCTAGCATCTGTTACATAATTTACGCAGAAGAGAAAAAACTATACTTGTTGAATGAGAAACAGGAATTAATCAAATTAAGTGTCAGAACTACTGAAGATGAAATGATTATTTCTCTCAAACTGATAACATAAAAATGTATGGGTTCTTGTTCAGGAATTTGCCAACATTTGTTGTAGTATTGGTTGAAAAGTTTAAGGCTAATAGAAGCTTATCTAAAAAGATATTTGATTTACAACAGCTGATATAAATCTAGAAATTAAATGTTATTTGTAAATAGGTAAGCTTCAATAAATAGACCTACAAGTTTGCCCACATGTGTATCAGGCAAACAACCACAGTTAATTTGTGTTGCACCATTTATTGCAGAGTTGGCAAAACATCTTTAATGAACCAGTATGTGAACAAGAAGTTCAGCAACCAGTATAAGGCTACTATAGGGGCTGATTTTCTCACCAAGGAAGTTATGGTAGATGATCGACTTGTCACAATGCAGGTCTGTACGTACACCAGTACTTGTTCGTCCAAACTTTGTCAGGTTTCTACTAACAAGCAAATGAATGAGGATATATTTGATAATGTTAATGATGACTTTAACAATGACAAGAGTTGTGATGATAATTGTGCTGATGATGGTAATAGTGATAGGGTTCATCCGGGCCCTTAAAAACTTTAAAAGTCCTTAATTTTCACTTTCCAAACTTTGAGACCTCAAAAGCCCTTAAATTTTACAAAAATCAGTCATGGTCCTTAAAAAGTCCTTGAAATTTTTGCTTTTTCAATAATTCAGTAAACCTCAACAATGCCAGGGAAATGCATTTTCCAAGAATCTTGGCTCGAAAGGGCAGAGTTTACTGGATGGCTTCAAGCAGTACCTGGAGATCCGTACAGTGCTTCATGCAGTCTTTGCCACAATATTGTAAAAAGTCGTGTTTTCAGCCAGTTCTGGTGGTTGATGTCCCATGGCTTAGGTGCTCAAAAACCAATAGTCTTACCTTAAAAAGACGTAAAAAAATCCTTAAATTTTGCTTTGAGAAAAGCGGATGAATCCGGGATGATGGTAGTAGTGATGGTGGTAACAATGGTCATGATGATTGTAACAGTGGTAACATTTAGGTGATGTTGGTAATAGTGATAATAGTTGTCTTTAACAATGATAGTAGTTATTAGTGACAATGGGGTGATGATGGTTATAGTTGTAGTAGTAACAATGGCGGTAATGATGGTAAAAGTGATAATGGCGATGACTTTAACAATGATAGTAGTGATAATTGTGCTGATGATAGTAACAGTGACAAGGGGATAATGATGATAGTAGTGATAGTTGTGACAGTGGTGGTGAGGATGGTAATATGAGTGGTGATGATGATGGTAATAGAGATATAGTTGTGACAATGGTGGTGATGGTGGCAAATTTAGTGATAGTGATAACAAGGGGTGATGATGGTGGTAATAGTGATAGTGGTGACAATGGTGGTGATGATGGTAATGGTAGTGGTAGTGGTCAAACAATGGTGGTGATGGTAAATTTAGTGATAGTGATGACAAGGGGGTGATGATGATGGTAATAGTGACTGGTAATAATGATGGTAATAGTGATAGTGGTGATGATAAGGGTAATAGTGAGTGGTGATGGTGGTGATAATGGTAAATTTGTGATAGTGATGACAAGGTGGTGATGATGGTAATGGTGATAGTGGTGGCAATGGTGGTGATAATTGTAAAAGTGGTAGTGATGACAACAGGCCTTCACTAAGTAAAATTGCAGGTGTGCTAATAATTGCACACCTAAACTTTCCTAGGCATGTAATGGCAAGCGATAGGCTTTATCAAGCAGTCTTTTAAGTTCAGAGCAAACAAAGTGTAATACAAATACAGACAGCTGCCGTTTCTCGATTAAACAAACAAGGCAGTACACAAATTTTAAATAAGAGTAAATTTATTGACCCTTGGCAATTCTGTTTTATTCTCTCTCAGTATTGTAATTACTGATTGAACAAAATATACTCACCCAGAGATTTACTTCATATTACCCGCAGCTACAAGTATTTACTAAAAAAATTAATGTTTTACTAGCGGGGAAATTTAAAATTGAGATATCTGATTGAAGGCATGTCTAGCGCTCTTTAGGCATGTGCCAAGGCATGCATGTGTGATTGCACACCTCTCAGTGAAAGGTCTGGACAAGGGGGTGGTGATGATGGTAATAGTGATAGTGATTGGTGATGATTGTAATAGTGGTACAGTAGTGCTTACATTGTGTTGGTGATGATGGTAGTGATGGTAATGACAATTGTGATGATGATGGTGATAATGAGGATAATGGTGGTGATAACAGTATTAGTAATGGTGGTGATAATTTTTTGGGGTTATGGTGATGAGAATGGGGGTGGTTTTTGCACAGTTGGTGGTAACAGCGATGGTGGTGATGAGTATTTCTAATAACTAAAGGCTCTTATCAACCTTGGTTTTTGTTCTCTGAGTGATATAATACATTTCATTTATATTCTTTCTCTTGTGTGTATCCATTTAAATAGATTTGGGACACAGCTGGTCAAGAAAGATTTCAGAGTTTGGGTGTAGCCTTCTATCGTGGAGCAGATTGTTGTGTACTGGTGTTTGATGTCACACAACCCAACACCTTTAAAACACTGGACAGCTGGCGAGACGAATTCTTGATACAAGCAAGTCCACGAGACCCTGAGAACTTCCCTTTTGTAGTACTTGGCAATAAAATTGATCTGGAGAACAGAGCAGTAAGTTGAAAAATACAACAAGTTGTGCAACAGAACAAGTGCCTCAGTGAACAATATATGAAATTGTAATTTATTGATATTGGGAGGTAATATCAAGTTGAAGAACAAAAGATTCCTAGTTTTCGTCAGTTCCCACTTTGTCAAGTTGGTTGTTGATTTAACTTGCTGTGTTTGAAAGGGTTAAGAAAGGGGTCTAGATATTAATGTGTTCATATTGCTTGGGGTTGTAAAAATGGCTGAGTGAATCCTGTCCTTCCCAGCACTGCAGCTCCTTTTCAAATGTTTTTGTCATATATATATACTGAGATTTGATGATGAACTATCATATGACTATTATGACTTTCAACAAGAATTTGTTATCAGACTTTGATTTGCTCTAATTAAGTATATAAGTAGAATTACTTTTTTAAGATCTGTACTGTCTTCCAGGATACTTGTGTGCGTTTGAGGAAAAGATAAGTTGAATGTTTCTAACTGTTGATCCCTGCTTGGATAGGTCTCGGCAAAGCGAGCCCAAAGCTGGTGTCACGCTAAGAACGATATTCCATATTTTGAAACAAGTGCCAAGGAGGCAATCAATGTGGAACAAGCATTCCAGACTATTGCAAAAAATGCACTCGCACAAGAAACAGAGGTTGAGTTGTACAACGACTTCCCAGATCAGATCAAGTTGTCTGGTGATAACAAACCCAAATCTAATGATTGTTCATGTTAAAGCTTCTACATCAGGTCTTTCCATAGATATGCCTCTATTCTGTACCATAATTTGAACCGATGGGTTAGACTTGGGCCATTACAGAAGAAATGGTGAAACTGTAGACTGCAGTACACTCTTTCAGAATGCTTGCTAGTGTCCTGGCAGGCCAAAAAATATACCTTTATAGTTTTGGCCTTCTGGGAGTATGTGATATCTGTGGAGTGCCTTAAATATTTTGACAATGTATGAATAAAACCCCTTTCAATGTGAAATTAATGCATTCACAAGAAGTAGAAATAAATAAAATGGTACTGGTTTAATGGCTTGCAGCTGAGAAGTACATATGTTTAAGTATAACATAAATTTGAGAATAAGGAGAACTCTGTTTTTTTTTTGTTGCTGGCTACTGATAAAACTTGGGAGTAAAACATGATCACTGGTACCTGTTTTCAATCTTTCATGTACCAAAATTTATCACCAGATATATGAGTCTATGATCTAAGGTCTAGTATTTCTAAGCCTAGTGAACACTTTGTTGCAATTAAGAATCGGTCAATTTCCACAAGTGCACTCATTTTGTACTTCCAGATAAAGCCATCTCTGTCACTTGATCAAAAGTTCAGGGGTCTAATTCCAAAACAACAAAAACGACTCTTGGTCAAGTTGTCAACTCCTTCCACATTACCCCTGTTGGCCCTTGAAATGTTTTGGAAGAATTGATGATGCAAAATGATGTAAGAGAAAACTGCAGAAGCTGATTCTTTGACAGAGAATATCATGGTCCCAGGCTTCTAGGATAATAATAGAGGTGGCCTAGGATCTAATTTGGACCTCAAAGGCTCCCTTGTGAATCATTTATCAATAATTTTTCATGAACCCTGCTGTCAAGAGATGGCAAAACAAATCATGTAGAAGAACTTTGGTTATCATCTTATTGCATAAGCAGCAGTAACAACTAGTGCAGAGCGTACTGCAAGACAAATGGCAGATTTGTCCTTTGGTGAGATCAACACCCCAGGACTGCAAGTCTGAACTACTATTTCAAAACAGAGTTATGATCATTCATGTCGAGGTTGTCTCAGAAATTTAGAAAGAAAACAAGCTATCTACGACTTAGCGGTAATCAAAATGAACTTGGATTATATTATAAATGGTGAAAGTTTTCAAATAATCAAAATATTTGAGCTAGTTGTGAAGAATTTAATCCGTCAAACTACCAGGAGTTTAACAGTTTTCTTCATGAACCAAATAAAGATATTGAGGTGTTTATTTTACAGCCCAAGTTCATTTTCGTCATGATTTATAGTATTTTGATTTTTTTTCTAGAAGTTTGTGTTTGTTAGATATAGGCAGATAGACAGCTGAATAAAGTGAAAACGAGTTCTCAATCAAGCTGTGTACTATAAACTGACATGCAATCAATAATTGTCAAATAAAATGTCAAGTTTGTTTCTTTGTACCCTACTGTTTGTTGTTTGTGGCAAACTTTAGTTATACCCTTACCCAGTTCTAATACCAGTTTCTCTCGGGGGGGGGGGGGGCCG